>QVNW01000592.1:0-30871 GCA_014825475.1 Pseudomyrmex flavicornis
CTTTCGCGTAGTTTTCTGTCTGACCGTTACCTCGGACAACGTGACGGCGACAGCCGTGGATCCTGTTAAAGGGAGAGAACATCATTACGCCGTCAAGAATCCTCGCGTCCGGTCTTTCCCCGCTCGTGTGTTTATTTCTCGCGCGCTCTGTGTGTACGTACGGGCGGTGTGTAACTAGAAAATTTTTTAGGGAAGGGTGGAAAGAGGCTCCCGATGGCCGCGCTGGTCGAAGGTCGAAGCACCGTAAAAGGGGGAAGGCGAAAGATCTCTCTCCGCTGCTCGACCGACCGCTCGTCGGACTGCCGTCGTTACGGCTGCACATGTGTGTGTGTGTGTGTGTGGTCGCATATACACACGCACGTAACGTATTCTACACATACAGGCGCGTATATGCGGGTATACACGAGGGACCGAGCGTGTATATGAACGAGGAGAAGATAGGAGCAGCCCTGGCCTTGCACCTAACCCGCCGCGCGTGTAACTAATTGCGTTTGGATTCCGGCCACGATCGCCCGCGGTTTCCGGGGTCCGACTGCGCGAATACTAGGCTCCGCTTCCGCGAATCGGAACATCGGTTAATTACCCAGCCCCGGTCTTCTCCTCCTTCTCATTCTCTCCCACTTCCCCGGCGCGGCGGAATCGTCGAGCGGAATTCATCTCCTTTCGCTCTCCCAAGAAAAGCAGTTAGGTTATCTTGCAGAATTTGCGGATTGCTCTTCGGCTTGGAGGAAGGTCGAATGTATCGCTCGGAGCAAGAACAGGGATTGCGATTATATTTCACACAGCTGCGTGTATAATTCTATTAAGCTTATAAAAACGCGACGCAAAAGTTTTTATTTTTTTTTTTTATTTTAAAATTCTAATATTACGGAAAGAGATTCCATTGTTGTAGTAATTCTTGTGTCATCAATTTCCGGAGTTTTTCGAATAGAATGAGCTTACTGCCCCCAAAATAAATCTTTTTTTGCGTGGAAGAGATGATTTACTGCAACGTGCAAGCATTGCCGGAGAAGGAATACGTTTAAGCACAGTGTCGGCTTTAAGGACACCCGCTGATGCGGAGGGAGAAACAGACAACTTCCATCTCCGTCAGCAAGCGTAAACTTGGGCTACACGCCGACTTGTCGTCGCTGCTCATCTGACGCGCAAGACGCGAGTTTATGCTCGAAAAGCTTCTTGGCAAACCAACCCTCAACTGACATTTATAGTACAAGTCGGTGACAAATGAAATGTCAGTGATAAGGGACGCTCGGCAAATTAATGCGTCGTTTCCTACTGAAATAATAACAGGCGGCGTAGCTCAACGCTGATGAAGTGTAGGTACGGTCCCGATCTTTACCTTCGTCTTTGTGTTTCGAAATATTAAACTTATTGACGAACACTTGTGAATTATATAGCGCGCGATCGTGTACGGAATTGCGAGAGCTCTCAAGATATATGATGTACATCTCCCGATTCTATTTCACAATTTTGTTCTGACACGAAGGGTAAAAGGGACGGTACTTATGTGCGTGAGTTGTAAGATAATCAAGTTAATGTCTTCAGAAAGAAAATATTTTCAAAAGGGACGTCTGCTGATTTAGGGAGTGGGTCGTGCACTGAATGCATTATTTGTAATTTTACACAATGACGAGAACAATATTTTATATATTTTTTTTTTATAAGCGAGAGGTATAGATTTAGATTTTACGAAAATACAGTGATCACTATGAGAGAAAGAGATAGATTCTCTTCACAAAATTCGACCCGAAAAAGTATTTTTCTTACAAATGCAATTTAACGCGATTTTATTTTTTACTTCACGTACTGCTTCATCAGTAAAATGTTAATTCGGGCGCGCATTGGTTTGTTTCCAATAGAATATATTTGTACGCGTTTGTTTAAAAAGGCCAATAATTACGAAAACATCGCGTTTGCAGATCGCGAGCGAGTGTATATCGGAATAGAATTTGTTTGTAACATGATTACTCGTCGCATTGTGCTCTGATGAAAGCAAATTGATCTGCTCGATTTATATACCTTTCCGGGATCCTACTCGCAAGCATTTCATTTATCCGAGCGATGAGTTATGCACTATTACTTGCGAAATGGATACGCCGAAGTGCGCACAAGCGCCCCGATTACCACGACTGTTCTCCGTGCAAGCTTCTCACCTTGGTATTCAGAAAATTGACCTTTATCGCGCCGCACGCTATGGCTCGTTCGCAGTTTTTATCCGCGCGGATCTTTCGCGAGCGTGGAAAAGCCGCGCGATACGGAAAAATCGACTGAGGAGGTGGGAACTCCCGATGCGCGCGCGATTGAAAATGGCGATAAATAACGATCGCGTTTCATTAGGATAAATCGATGGCCAATGGAATCGGTTGATTATAACTGACAGTGCGATGATTGGATAAATTATCGCCCCGGTAAAGCGCGCTGCATTATGCAACGTGTACACATACGGTACATCGAGAGAGCCAAGCGGGTGGTGCGCGCGCAAAGTGATCGAGCGCGACAACGAGGAGGACACAACGAGAGAGGTTCAAAGTTTGCTTTTTATTTTAAAATAAACCTGCGAGTTTCGCATCTCATTAAAGCGTCGCGTTATTCCGTCCTTTCGTTTTTAATTTTCTTTCTCTTTTGCACAATAGTCACTATACCGCGCGCACTTGTGTAGCTTGCGCTTTAACACGATGGGGCTGCAAATTACATCGTTGACAATGTTTTGCACGGACAATATAAGCGTGAAGGTGCATGTGATGTAAAACACGTCTGACCGCTCGGCGAGCACAAACGGGATCACGCGAAATTAGAAATGTGAATTCTCCGTCTCTCAACGAGGTTTTTTTTTCACAGACTGTTATTCGTGTTATTATCATATTGAACTCGCGTGTGCTTGCGCACTTGATACGAGAATTATTCTGAAAATTGCATATGTTCGTCGTTTTGTTTCGATTTTCTCGTCGAAAATCTGCAAAATTAAACTAAATTAATATTTACGAATCGAATTTTCCTAAATTGGAAAATTTAGAAATATAATATTTGCTGAATTATATTTCGAATATAATCCGCGTGTATATATGTAGTATATATGTACATACGTATATACATGCACGTATAATCAGAGCTGTTATTTCGGTAAACTGTTACAAATGAATAATCTCTAAAAAACGTTACGCGAAACGTTGTTTTATTCTTTTTGAAATTTATGGGCCGATGCAAAACATCTACGAGGCGGAGGCCGGCCAGGAAAATGGAATTTAAATGGAAAGTGAATGCAAATTTTTTAGCTACCTTCATTTTTCTTAACCGAACACAACAAAAAATATTTATCTGCAACATTGTTTCCCGTTTGATTTATTTGTATTTTGTTGGCGGAATTGTTTCTTACACTGTAAATTACGAAGATATTAAGCGAGTTCAGATTTTGTAATTACTCGAAGTGCTCATTGAGTTTTTAAGTAAGCTTTACTGTTCCGCAAGAAATAGGCTTTTTATACATATATAATGCTATTATCAAGAGTATAAATATTTATCATGATTATACGTGACTATTTCCATAAATATAAAGTTGCGTGAAGTTTTTTGTTGTCGGGAGAGCTGATAGTTCTTTGGAAAGAAACAGAGGGAGTATTAAACTTTTTTAAATAATTACAAACTCTCAAAAGTTTACCTTCATAAAAATTCAATGCGTCGAGCATTTAGTATGAGTAAACGTTCTAGTGGTAATATATATTTTTCAAGTAGATGCTTAAACATAAAGCACACACAGTATTGTGCAGGTAGCGAGATTCGCCGCGGAGCATAAATTTCAACTCTCGTTCCAGGATTTTCCCGTTCTTTCTTTTCTTTTGTTTTTTTTTTTTTGTTTCTTATTTTTATTTCAGACGGTAATAAAACCGTGGTGTGGCAAATGTGTTCCTGTTCACGCGCGGAAGTGTACTTTCGCGAGTGGCAAATGCACGACAAAAAATGCAAAACTTACATTCGAACAGCGAGGACGTATTAGCGCGTCCTTTATACGTTCAATTTGAAAAGGAGGAGTATCAGCAAATTGTCTCGTAAAAGGCTGTAAAAATTCGCATAATGCGCGAATTTAACAGCGAGGCCGGTTTATTCTGTCGCGGAAACGCTCGACGCGTAAAAATATTTGTCGTGGAGGAGGGTTATGACCGCACCGCGAGATTATGCAGATTCTTTATGGCGGCGCAATCTGCGCAGAATTCACTATTCTCCGCCGACGACGACGACGTCACGTTGCGTTATAATGCAGAAATCACTTTAACTTGACGCAACGAGACGTCGCAGAGAACGGAGAGAATCTTGCTTCTCTCTCTCTCTCTCTTTATTTCTCTCTGCTTGAGGAGAGTAAACCAAGCCTTATTTACAAACGCCTCTTTGAAGAGGCACGTCATTCGGAGGGTACAGAGAACCCGAAGAGCTGTCGGCGGAGGCCAGAATAAATAGCCTTGATTTAACGAGAGACGTGCGCGCGTCCCGCCCCGTCCGGCCACGGGTCGTGAAATATGGGTCACCCTGTTCGGAATTTTTTCATATTATAAAAATTATATTTCTTTAGATTTATACGGAAATCGTGGCAGGAATCCCGACGAGGCGAATCCCGAGGGCGCTCCGGCGGACGACGCGCCTGAAAAATTATGAGGACGATATTAAATTTCAACTGTGATTTTAATTATGGAACAAGAACAAAAGAGAGATATTGCTTCGCGCTCGCGACTCTCGCGCGTTTACGTCGAACACGCGAGATATGCATCTCGTAGATATCACAACACAAATTGCTCTCATTTGTCACATCGTGTTTGTCACATCGGAAATGTGTGTATTACACACATTATCCTTTAATCGCAATTGTTTCGAGGAGTGAAAAGGCGTGATTGTCGGGGAGTTGAGCTTCGCGTCGCGCGAAAATTAACTTGTGACATCTTTTTTTCATCTCGTTTTCCGCGTGCGCGAATTTCAACGTCGCCTGAAACGTTACTCCGTCTGCTGAAGTAATGAAACGCCTTTCATCGCCGTCGCCGCCGCGATTCTAAATTCGGAAGCTCGCTATTCACAGAGGATAAATCTTGTCTGTCGCGAGACGACGTTATATTCGGCCACCGCGGTTCTTTTAAAAAATGGCATTAATGAAATTTAAACTTCTGTGCCGGTTCTTGGATTGTATATGACGCCGTATTATATTTCTCGGACCTTCGGTGTCGCGGCAATTATAAATCTTGCTGAAATATCATTTTTTTATTAAAATTCAGCAAAAATTTTGAATATATACACATTCGTCGCGAGTTTTTTAATCGAGAGATTACGTAACCGTGTCATCGTCCGTTTCGAAAAATGTTGGTGGTTTTATCGAACTCGGCGGAAAGTTGCAAGGAAAGCGAATTATCGGGTATTTCTATCGTAAAACACGAATTTCATCAGGCGGCGCGCGGTTTCACAAAGTTCGCGTTTTGTAATGAATGAATTCCGAATCAGCATTCACGTTAAAGTCCCTTCGAGCGAGTAAATTCTTATTTTTTGTTTGTTTGTTTGTTTGTTTTTTTTTTTTTTTTTTACAAAATTCTCCGGTACGATCGGTGCCCGCGAGGCGAAAGTTCGCGTGATCAATAAACCGAGCGGGAACTTTTCGCGTGCTAACTTTTCGCGGAAAGTACCCTCTCTCTCTCTTTCTTTCTCTCTGCCGCTCGTTTTCCGCGTTGTCCATACGAACGATTTGACAGCGCCGTCGCTCGATGAAATAGCGAGGAAAGTAGGAGAGTGGACGAAGACGAAGGAGAGCGCGAGACGCAGAGCCGGAAAACTCGTTGGGTTTTCCGCAACTTCGCCATTCCCCTAGTTTTCTTTTGGCGTTTTCTCTCGTCGGCCGCAACGGCAGACTACGCGTTTCCTTGAACGAAGAGCGCCCTGCACTCATTCCGGCAATAATGTTGTGTCGGCTCGGTGGAAAGAGGTAGGGAGAACGAGAGAGGAGGCGTCTCGCCCTTTTTCAAGTTGCAACGGTGCAAATTGGCGCGTCTACGAGAGGGGAAAGCGAGTTCGCGGGGGGCGAAAGACGAAGCTCCTCAACGTCTCTCGCCGCTCCAGATACAACTCTCTATGTGTTTGCTTTTTTGCGCTCTCATTGATTTTACTAGCCGCGCTCTTTGCGCGTACGCTGACGCGGCTCCCAGGATCATTGAGGATCCCCGGCACGGTAAAAACCATTTTCTTGCTGGAATTTTATCTTGCGCGCTTCTTTCTGAACAACACCGGTGCGTTTTGTATAAATGTCTGATAAATAGTTCTTTATTTTTTTGTTTATTAAACCGGATATTTTTTTGCGTTTGAAGCAACGTGTCTCGATATCTTTTCGTTATTTCACTCGTGCGGTTTAACAATCGGCAAAACAATTATCGCGCTATTTGCGTAGATACGGGAATTGATTTTGCGCATCGCCCGAAGTGAAGATTTTACGAAAAATGAGCGCGGAGGAGCCATTGTCCGGTACAGAGGGGAAAGAGGAATGACAAATTGTACTTTAAAGCGCTCACTGAAAGCTGTTCTGACGCGCAAACCGGAATATACCAGATCCGAAAGCTCTGCTATGGATGACAAATTGTCGTACCAGGTGTTTGCAGAAGATACGATCTTATTCGCATGTCTTGCGCGTTTGAAGACGCGCTTTGGAGTTTACGACGTCTCTGATAATAAATTTCGGCACCTACTGTGATAAAGTATGAAGGGCGAGTGGATTTAATCGCGCGCAACCTCGCGAACTTTCGCAACGTATTACCGGAGCATCGCGGGACGATGGTTCGTGAAAAAACGGTCGTTCTATATGTTAATCTTGTTTTGGTTCGCTTAACGAAGCCATTTGTATCGGCGACGGTGTGCAAGATGATGAGTGAGAACCTCAGTTGCGCGCAGTTAACTCGAGTCTCTTGTTACTCTCTTCCCGTAAACGGTATCGATATCGCGCGAGATATCGAAGCGAGATCGATGGCAAATGAACGGTTAACTATTAGTTTACAACAACAATGAGCGCGAAACACTAGATGTAGCGGATACCGCATCGATAAATTAAACTTGTTTGTCCTGCAGTTCACCAATGGTCGGAATGTTTGGAAATTTTGATTGTTCAATCATCCCTCAGTTAATTCTGGTTTGCTCGCTGTCGAATATTCAGAATTCCCTGCTATTGGCTCAAATCTCATTTCTCTTATCGCTCTTGGCTGCATTAAATTCGTCCATTTATAGTTCGCCCATTCGGGAGCGAAATTTTGATTATTCGATTATTCGAAAATTATTAGATGTCACGCTATTTTAAACAATATAATATGTACAGTATTTTCTCGAGTATTAAACACGCGGAGAGATTCCCACGTGTTTGATTAGATCGTGGAGTTTGATTGTGGAGTCCATAACGAACGAAGAAAAATAAGTTCCGGGTTTTTGAAAATACGAAGACACGCCTACGGCTCGCGATTATATGTCGCCTCTTTTGAAGCCAGTCGTAAACTCTTATCTCGCGGGTCCGTTGAAGACGAGTTTATCAAAAGTCGCGGAGTCGCCCGCGGCTCCCAATCGAACGGCTCGCGTTGAAAGGACCGTCGACGCGGAACGATCGTGACGCGAGACGTAAATCTTCGGGTCGCGCGAGTCTATATTTTCGAAACGAAGACGGAGGGACCCTCTCCACTCCGTCGAAGGAACGGGAACGAGGAAGCGATTCTCGAGGATATACGGCGCACGGACAAGTAACGATAACGGATCGGGGATATAATAGCGGGTCCGTTCCCGCGGACGTAGTTAGCCATAAAAAATACTAATGGGACGACTGAGGAGAGTCGCGTCTGGGAACTGAATTTAGCAGGTGGACCGCTGCGCGCGCGAGAGCGCACAAAGGAGATAAGACCCGAGTTTTGAGAGTGCAATACGCGGACCGCGAACTCCCGTGCTTGTCGTAAAAGCGCAAACGGCGCCCATCCCCGGAGCACTTGAATCGGTCGGGAGAAGGAAATGTCGCTCGTACGACCGCGCCGCTCGTATACCCGCTCACCTGTTTTACGATCTCGTTACCCGCGGCTGTCGTTGAGAGTCGCACGGTGTCGTCTTTCATCTCGTCTTACGTATATAGTCGCGTACTCGGAGGGTTTACCGATTCTCGTTTTGGCGTTGTAGAGCGGTAAAAGATCATTGCTTTTGCTTTTACGAATATAGCACGCACGATGAGCGCGTCAATCGCGTTTATGAGTCAGTAAATTGGTGGCAATTGATTATACGTTTAATTATATACTCCGCAAAATAAATTGAATATTAGGTCGCCGCGATAATTGCAGTCAGTTTGAAATCAGTAAAATGTTTTGATACAACGTGACCTATTGCATCGCAACACAATGATTAGATAACTAATAAATTTATATAACAATTTAGGAAAGTACACTGTGAATTATTATGCAATAATTAATTGCATTAATTATGCTGTTTATTTTCCGCTTTAAAAAATTGCTGTTATTATTAACATCAAAGGAGATAGACGCGTGCAAGTGCTCGAATTTTATGCTCGAATTGTATTTTGATATTAAATGAGGTGTGAAATTCATTCTTTATCCACGTGATTTGCAACAATGTTGTTACTATATAGTTTTGCGTTTGCAAAGACATTAGACAGCGCGGAATAGAGAGATCTCGGCGGCGAGATGTATGGAGCTTCTGTCAAGGCGGCGGCGGACGAATAAAATCTCCGGGATCGCGCGGGGCGGACGAATTAATGAAATGCAGATTGCATTTAAGAGTGCGCGCGGGCCGCACTCTCCTTCGCTCCGCTTTCGTCGCGTTCGCTTCGGTGGGTTGACGTCGGGATTTAATTAGTGCCATCCACCGTGAGGGATTCGAGAAACACTCGCTTCCCCTGTCTTCATCCCTCCGCGCGTACCTTCCTTCCGGCGAGTTCTCTCGTCGCTTTTCGGAAGTTGTTAATTAAGAAGCCGACTGGCAAAATAATCCCGAAAGCGTTCCCGCGACCCTCCCTCGTCGCGGATTCGGAACTCAGTATCATCCGGCGCTGCAAGTTCGACGCGACTCAGACACCGACGATTCTTACTTATTCGCCGATTCAAACACGAAATCCCGTTCACTTTTCTAGGGAACGTGCGTCATACAAGCTGTGATTGATTTTTCGTTCAGTTGAAAATTTTTTAATCAAGTTACAATTATTTACAAGATTTATTGCAATTATTTATATGTATAAATCGATAAAGTTGATCAAAACTGAAAAATCATAGAAATGAAGAAGCATTTTAAATTTTCTCGCGGTTTTTGCGGGGCATTTTAAGTGTCACACTTTTTTTCTTTCTCTTGCATGGCGCGATACGCGAAATCGAAGATGCGAATATTTATGTTTAACATATCTGATCGTGTATAAACGCGAACATATATATGTTTGCTGTTTTACGGTCGCCCCAGTTCTGTCGTGAATCTCTCTTACTCGTTGCTCTGCTCATTGTTTTCGACATTTGTAATTTATATTCAATAGGATTTAATATCACGTGTGTCTGATCTCTGAACCGTTATAATTTGCAATATACCGAGAAATTAAAATGTGAGCTTTAGCCCGAGATATATATACATACACACGCTCGCGCGCGCATTCCGTTAATTTATTTTTGAACGCTTTAAAAGTGCTTTTACGAAGCGACCGCAGTGTATTGATTGACAGATCCTTTTTTTTTTTAAACGGGATAAAAAAACAGTAAAATATTTCAACAGTTTTGGTTATCAACGTCAATTTTCTACGTGAGGAAATTGCGTTAAAAAAATATTGAATCTTGAAAGTGATTTTCTAAAAAATAATCATTTCGATAAAAATACAATTCGAAAATACATGAAATACAGTTTATTATTGCGTATAAAAAAAAAGATCTTTTGCAGATGTATACGTAGTTTTTTAATCAACTTTCGAAATTATTCGATTTGTCTAGTTTTCGCGACACTATTACATACGTCGTTCAAATCACACGTCGTTGGCGTGTATTGCTTTTTCGCGCAACGTGTTTATTCCGCAGAATTCATGCATACACCTACTAGATGTAACCATAGACTTGCAGCAATAAGTTCTCGAGTATCTAAGTAACTCGGAAAGCGCGTCTCGACTGAACAGCCAATACTGCAAAATTTGGTCTAATTAGGTTAATGGATAATGGGAAAACTTGGCTTCGTCCGCGATGACGGTTTATTGTTGGATACCTTCGGCTCGACGGAACAGCAGCGCATAGCTTATTCGAAGTTTCGGTGCCGCAGATATTCCCGGCGTCGTCGTCATCGTCGTCTGCGTAGGATTTCCCGTTTCTCATTAAGCAAGAATTCTCCCCTCTTCCCTTTCCGACCGATCCATTCACGCGAGCGCGCGGCGCACGCTCGTGGAGAATCGACGCAATAATTATCCACGATACTCCCCCGTAAATGAACTCGTCGGGATAACACCGCACGACCCCTAGTAAACGAGCTCCGACTCCGAGTATCTATCGATAATAATTGCCTTCACGCTTCGATTAGCCGTCGAAAGTTCGCATCTGCCGTTCTCCGACCGTTGCTCCCGCTTCTTTTGATTACGTTCGCGCGCAACTCGAGCGTTTCGCACAAACAAGAGTCTCGATCTCTCTCTCTCTCTCTCATCTTTGACGATAAATTACAAATATATTATTCGTCTGTGAAACTGAGGAACGCGATCTCGTCGAAGTTACAACATTCACGGAGAAACAAAGCGGGATATGTCCCGGGAATCCAAATGGGAAGAATGCGAGAACTTGTTGGTGAGTTTAGATAGAAAATCTGATGAGGCTAATTTAGTGCGGATTCCACTCGTTTGGAGTGTAACGTCCTGTCATTTGTAATACATACGCGTGTATAATAAGATTACGTGATTGTCGCTCTTATCGGTTTGATGGGCGACACGGACTGTCGGATTAAGGTATTAGCACGGTTTAGAAATGTATATATATGCGCGTGACTCGCTACACCGAGCAGGCATTTGCAGAAAATTAGTAAGACATTTTAGGCGGCATTTAGGCGATAATTCACTTGCGTTTTATAGCACTTCTCAAATTAATATTCTCAGTACAGTGCGCGGTAATAAAATTTTAATTTCAAACTCATCGTCATCTCGCGCTCGCGACAGTAAAAAAATCAAAACGAGATGAAACAAGTTGACATATCGTAAATAATAAAAAAGTTTTTCGATCGAGAATCATTCCGCGTCTTCTTGATTATGCGCTCCCGATATGCGCTATTGACGGGTATGTGTTTGCCGCGTTTACAACCGCGTAACTCTAATTTTACAAGTTTCCTCCTGTGTGGTTACGAGAGCGGAGAGAGATATTAACGTTAAACATTCTGGGCGTACACGAAGCGTATTTGTACGCAAACAGAGAAAGAAGGAGAAAAAGAGAGAGAGAGAGAGAGATAGAGACGGGGAATTTATATTATAGAAATTTATGAACGCCCTTGAGCGGAAATTTCAGGGTAAAATTTTATTACGGGAATCATATATCCAATTATTGGGTGCGACGCTCTCCTTCGGAGAGTCTTTCGCGTGTAACCGAAGATTTGCGACATTACGAAACTCGAATTGCAATTTTATGCGACGGCGACAAGATTCCGCGAGACTCCGCGCCGCACGGATGAACATATCGCGATATCTCTTACGCGATCCGCTCTATAATCACTGTATTATCGGCGCGGGAATTCTAAATCCCGCGAGTGCGACTGCACGTTCTCCGTTCGCGCAGAAGCTCAATCATTTCGTAGTAACGGTGCTATTACGTTAATTTTAAGAACTTTGTTCTCGCGATCATGCGATGTGCACCGCGCGCGCGATTGCACACTCTCGTGCGGATAATGAACGTTTCGAAATTTCCTCCCCTGAACGAGAGATGTAATTTAAAGGAGAGCGCGCGCCATTTTTAATGAGTCCAAAAGTCGGCGAACGGCGGAATATTGACTTTTTGAACATTGCGGAACGAAACTGCGGAACAACACAATTCTTTCTGAGAAGCAGAACAATAATCGGAAATAAAAATTAGCTCCACCGTTAATTACTTTGCGTTTCAATTTCGTAGCAGTTAATATAAGTATTTTATTTAAAACACAGTGTTTTTTTTTTTTTAATCAGAGCTAAAAGAGTTCGGGAGAGTACAAGTCGACGCGATTTTTCGCCAGCTGTTCGCGTACTGATATGCAGTGTATTAACGTCGTAATACGCCACACCGCGCCCGCATCCACTATATCCGACGTTCTCTTACCATCCCCCGCATCCTTCGCCCTCGTCTCTCTTCTCGCGCGTGCATCAAGGTGCTCTCTCCATGAGAGCGTCAAACACCGCCATCTTCACCCGCAGTCTACGCGGCGTAATTCACATCTTTCGTTCGTCATGAAATATTTAAAAGTTTATTTCTCTTCGTATTTCTCTTGTCTACAGTTTTCGCACGTATATTCGCGCGCCACGTGCTCGTTCACAATTTTTTTTACTTTCACTTCGACGGTTAGAAAATTCACATTGAAATATTTGAGCAATGTGGAACAACGTACATTATTCGGTAACGAGGATATTGTTGATATATCATTGTATTCCGCGCGACTAAATTATTTCGCGATTTATTTCCCGAATACGCAATAACATAAGCCGTAATAGTATAAAACGATAAGAGAGAAGTTTGTCACCCCTTATGGCGAGTTTACGAACTTTCGTCCCGGCGAGAGAGAGATTCGAAGAAATGAGTGTTCGGACGGACTTTCCGCTTTCTACTTATTTCCCCTCGAAACGTTTTCTTTCGAGATTAACGTAAGTATCTGGGACGCGGACAAATCTCTCGGGTTCGCGATAATGAAAAGAAAAGAAACGACTCGTTACACGAGAATTTCGCGAACAGGAATAGGTAGGTACGTGCCGCGCGTTCTCGGTCGCATTGATTTTCGCCGTGAGAGATGCCGCGTAAATATTCATGATATTGTTAAGGTAGGGCCAAGTGTCGAACGTCAATGCCTACGTCAGTGGCATACGTCAGTGCGCCTGTATCGAGTGCAAACAAGCAATGCAAACGACTACCAGGGCCACTCTAAACGCAGCGCGCAATCCCGCGAGCGTGTCACGAACCGCGCATCCGCTTATCACGAAATCTGCCCCTGGGAATCGAGCCGCGCTCTAATCACTCCATTCCGCGCCGTACTATCCGGCTGCCACAATTATCCATATAATGCCGCCAAATTGCAATTGTCGAGAAAGAAGGAGAGAAAATGTTTTACATATCACACTTGAAGCGAGTAAATTTAACTGTCTCGCGTCAAGAGAGAAAAATTTGTATTTTTCTAATTAATTCTTGAACATTTTGATTATAAAATGTCGAATATTATATGATAGAAAAAAAGTCATTTCATAGAAGAATTTCTCTCTTTCTTCCCAAAATTATTATTGAAATGCCCAAGTTATTTTCTCTTAATTCGGCACTGTCGCGAACAATAGAAATTCCGTTTTGCTTTAAATAATAATCAACGTTTCAACGCGCGATTCTTTCGCGCTGCCGTCATTGTTGCCTGGAACTACTCTAAGGATCATTGTGCGGGAGCACTCGAAAGCTCTCTCAAAACGTCTCTCCGCGCAACAATAAACGCTCGCGCGCGGATGCTTTCTCGTTCTCGTCGCATTTGCGACCGCGGGCTGCGCGAAGAAGATCCAGTCCAGTTTCCGTCTCTTCGCGATCGCAAATACTCGGCTACTGTTGTATCTACGTGCAAAGCTCGCTTTATATGGCAACTGTCGCATTTCTCGCGCCATCGAAACCGTCGACGACGATCTTCTTCTCCCCGCTCTGATTTATCGCGGCGTCGTGCTGTAAATTTCTTTCGTGCCACTCTCTCCTCCTCCCGCTTTTTATCCCGCGGTTATCCGGTTGATTGTCCGACTTCGATCGCGTTTTTCGACGGATAGAAGAGAATCGAGAGCCCGTCAAATGGTTAAAACGCGCGCTCTTTCTCTCTCTCGCATCACGCTAGAAAACCGTCAACACGCAAAGCCGATTCGGCCGATTGTCGTCGTGATCGTTACACGAACAACGCGCGTCTCCGCGCTGTCTCTCTCCTCCTCTCTCCCGTTGTGATTAAATATACTCGGGATTTATTTATGTACCGGCGATGTCAAAATTGTGTGCAGCTAAACGAGCGTCGTTGTTCCCGGACGTTCATTGATACTCAAATGGGCCCATTTTCCTATGTAATAACTCGATAATCACGTCTATTTGACAAGTCGAAGATTGGTCTGGCTCGGGATGAAATTACAGCAGAGATCGGCAAGAACGCGTGCGGCCACGTGTCTTCCAGGCATAATTGGCGCAGCGCGGACGGCACTTTCATTGCAACATAAATTTGCATCCCCGCGTGTAGTAAATAAATCTGCGTTTAACTGCTCCTTTCAGTACTACCGCCTAATATGTCGACGCATGGGAAGTAGATTTTATAGTATCGATTACCGCGCACACATTATCGCGAGTGATAAACATGCGAATCGAGTCTCAAAGTTGCATTACAAATTTATATTGTGTAAATTCTCGCGGATCGCGCGCGCAATAAATTTATATACATATTTACGAGATTTATTGCTCATCGTATTATTCTACACATTGTAGCTTAATTACTGTTAATTAATGGACATCTCGATGAGATTTAATGACGTGTTTTGAGATATTTGCATATTCTTGACGCGCGGATGCAAACGAGGAAAATAAAATGAAATCCGCATATGTAATTTTAATCAATGAAACGTTACAACCGTACACACACAGACACACACACACACACACGTTCGGTAATTAATTTGTTTGCAGCTCGGCAATTCCAACTATACGCTAAATACGAAATAGAAAATTACAAACACAGGGAGCGCAGCGTGTCTGCTACTTACTCGCTACAATGCGGTACTTGTCAAACCTGTTTGCGCCGATTTTTCGCTGTTGAAATACATGTGTCTACCGGATGTTGATGACAATGACATAGTGATGTAAATCTCGAATAGCGGAGATACACAGGAAGAGAGTTTCAATCAAAGCTAGTACCGCTAGTTAAAAAATTCTCTCACGAATAAAGTGTTTTAATTTTATTTTAATTTGTGTCATTTTTATGTGAAATTTTTAATCGCTCGCGACACGTCTCAGTTGAAATGCGTATTACTGACTGAATGAGTTACGCAAGTGAATCACATGGTACGAAAAGAAAATCGGCGCGACTAAGTAGCAAAAAAAAAAAAAAAAAAACGTTTCACTGACCCAATACGTGCGATCGTAAAGATATACTCTCTCGCGAACTGCCTGTATTCCCTACCGCGTTGTGTACGCGGCAGAGACTGTTGTTCGACATAATCTCTCGGGTTTAGACTTGCGGAATCGAGTTGAGAGTAAACTCTGGGAATCGCGGAAAGAGTAAATCGTTTCTCCGTGTTTATATAAAATATATATATATGTATACACAGCTTGTGTACGCCCAGACCAGTCTCGTCTTGTTACCATCCATAAAACCGAGAAGCGCATATCCCGCGTGGCCCGATGTTCTCGCCGCGCACCACGCGCGGATCAATGTCAATGAAAACGCGCGCACCGTAGCTCGCCGCGCGTATACTCGTAAACATAATATGAAATATTCCAGCGCTTTACGTCGTTTTATCGGCCGCTTTATCGGTCGCTTCAATTTCCTTTTACGAGTCCGCGATCGTCTCCTGTGTGTTACGCACATATTCCAACGCACAGATTTTGTATTCACGCGTGTTCCGTGCTTGTCTCAACCTCGAGCGGATGCAACGCAAAACACACCGCGTATAAATTAGTTTTTGCACGCAATCACGTTCTAATTTTTATTATCGGCAGAAATTAGTTCTTATAAAAGCATGCACTCGGTACAAAATGTACGTAAGCGACTTTCGTTCATTGCTTTCTCAGAGAGAAACTTGCGTCTCTCAATTTTTAATCTACTTGAAAAAAAATGTTATTTCTTCTGGAGCTGGAAGGCGTCTCTCTCTTTTTCATGAAATCACGCAATATATTTAATAAGCGGAAGGATTCAATTATACGCGAATATATACGTTTTACGCCGGGAATTCTCAATTTTATGTTTGCCGTCTTCACTTTATGCGCCGCGCGACGTGATAAACACACAGTCGCGCGGCTGCGAGTTTTCTTTTAATCGCTTTAGCGACCGTATAAATACTCGATGCGCTCGCGTTTGCCGCTATTATCTCGCTTTGTTCCACGACGAAACTTGATACACACCAGTTTCAATGGAAAACTCAGAGGGCTCGCTATCCGTAGTTGTCAAGAGGTATAACATGCCTCGAAAGCTTTTGCAGCTCTGAAAACGCTGGAGTTGGAAAATGTAGTTTTCTCTCTCTCTCTCTCTCTCGCTTTCGCTCTCTTTGACAGACCGCTTTGTCAGATGTATCACCCAAATATTCCAAAAGGTTACCGTTATCAGCCGTATGGTAGAAGCTGGCGTACACCGAGAGGAAACGAGTCGTCAGTCATCCCATTTCCATAACCTGAACCTGAAGCAGTGTAGCCTAGAGCGCGCAAAAATGGAATGGAAGGTAGGGATATGCTGCGCGTTGCGTATGCAAGAACGAGCGGTTGCGTGACAGAACCGGACAGTGGCACGTTCACTCGTGATAAACTCATTCAAGATACAATGACATGTCCGACTCTTCGCTCGCGCTTTTTCTCCTTCTCTCTCTCTCTCTCTCTCTCTCTCTCTCTCTCTCTCTCTTTCTCTACCTATATATATGTATATCTCTCTCATATACGTTTCTCTAGGCGAGCTTAATGTATGCGGCGATTGTTTTGTCGAGAGGTAATTCAAACTCGCACTTCGTTTTCGCGATGCGATCGAGACGAAGAGATGTTTTTTTTTTTTATTCTTATTTTCAGAATCTCATTTCGGGGAAACCACAAAACGCGCTATGCACGGGAGCACTACATTGACATCCAATCACGACACTTTTGCGAATCAATTTGCGCGCATCTGTTTACCCTTTTTTCGAGAGAAAAAGGAAGAGGAAGAGAGAGAGAGAAAATCGAATTGTGTACGCACGGGTGGGAGACAAAGCAAATGAGATTCTGCAAAGACGATCTCGTGTGCGGTGGGAGGGAGGAGGGAAAAGGAATCACGTTAATTGCCGCGATAATTTGCATGGGTTATACAGATTTCCGATGCTGCCGAGGTTAATGAACGACTAGCGATTTTCGCAACTGCTCATGAATAATTCCAAATGGTCTACTACGTGGCTTGTCCTTGCCAGAAACTCCGAGAGGAGCGTTTCCGCGTTGCTACCACAAATATCCTTTTTCCTCGCGAGAGAGAGAGAGAGAGAGAGAGAGGGGGAGGGAAGAGGAAGAGAGGAAAGGATAATTACCGGCACCGATCATTGCGGATCTTAGGCCAGAACAACGAACAAAGAAGTCACCGTAGCGTTCAGTTACGGTACGTTGATGAAGATACTACTCGAACGTAAACGTCGCTTCGTTAACTATATTTACTCTCTGTTCGTTATCATTCGCGAACTACGTTCGAGAATGTTGTTCTTTCTCTTTCTCTCGTGCTGTTAAGACACTTTTGTTACGCAAATTCGATAAAATGAGTCGGAGATAAGTTACGCCAGTAGTCGCTCGAATCATTTTTCACAAAGTGCGACATTAACACTTTAATTCTCGACGTTTTTCAAGCCCCTCAAAATCTCTTTGTTCTTGAGGATGCATTGAAATCAGACCGAAAATACATTTTTTGATCGGGGAATCATTAATCATGGTTACCCGGGCTCATTATAAGTTGTTCTATTCTTCCCGATGACGAGCTACAACATCAAGTTAATGAATGTCTATGATCCTATTTACGTAATTAATGATCCTTTGTGAAGTTGCGAAAAATTCTCGGAGAGAAAATTATCCTCTTTATCATGTTGCGAGGCACATTTTAAGTAATAAACAAATTTTAGCAACAATCTATAATAGAAATAATGATCAATATGATCGAATATGAAAGCCAGGAAATTCTGTAACAGTGGAAACTTACGCAGTTTGTGATAAAAAATCGTCGTAAAGCGCTTGTAATTAAAAATGTCGTAAATCGCTGACACAGTTGACGTAAACCTTGATCTCGAAAAGTAGATGTTGATAAATGGATCAATAGGTCGTTTTAACGTAGCTACGAGTTATCGTATCAAGTAGTATAAAACAGCACCAAGAAAATTACGTTTGCATTTACAGTTTTGATAATCGTAAAGTCGCATAAATTATTCAATATATTCAAGATGAAGTATCTCGTACTGTTATTATCCGTATTAGTACTCTTTGTTTCCTTCAGTCTTCAAGTTGCACATTACGGCAAGTGTTATTAAATTAATTATTCAGTTTGTATTTATCTCACAATGAAGAAACGGAGCGTATAATAAGCGCCTTTTTAATTTAAAAATTATATTTACACAAAGTGTAAAGTGTTTTTTTTTTTACATTTATAGAGAATTGTACTGAGACTCAAATAAAAGCGCTTTCGGGTTGCGATTGTTGTCGCATAACATGTGATGACACGTATATACCGTAAGTTTCGATATTGTTATTTATAAGCGCTTTTAAAGTTTATATCATAATATGAAATCAAGACGTTAGTTTTTCCTGTAAATTTTGAATAGGTGCGGACGAGGAAGATGTTCCGACGGATCGATAAATATCATAAGAATAGGGATAACACGAAAGAGTGTTCAGAATGTTGCGGCGTACTCGACTGCGACTAATAGCGAATAAGATATTATTTACAAACGAGAATATACATGCTTATCGTAGTGTTACATAATCAATCATAGTCACACGTAGCTAAACAGATAACACATGCGTGCTTCACAGAGATGTGGGCACGAGAAGTAATAAGCTCGAGTCACGCACAACTCGAATAAACTCGAAATAAATTGATACGTTATGAATTTTTAATTGCGTTTGTCGAGAAAACAACAAGAAGCGCAACAAGAATTTTCTAAACGACATCTGCACGAAAACTCGCACAGCTCGCGATCGGTTGTAAGTGTTGATATAGTCGTGCGGTGAAAATTACGCCATCGACGACGCTCATAAATACGTAATTATTAATGGCCATCAGGTATACGCGCGTAATTACAACGAGAGAGTCTGATAACGCTTTAATTGGAGATCGCGGTTGCGGAGAACGAGTAAATGAAACCAGATACATATGAGCTGCGAACGCTGCCCGCGCGTTGCAGATGACGACGTGGGGATCTATTTCACTCGCGCGACGCGCCGTGAGGCAGGAGGTATATAGAGCGCGCAAATTAGTCAGCGATACATCTATCCTTAGACTCACGGCGTTATATCCGTGCCGGTAGTTCGCGCGCGCGCCCCGTTAATTTTAATCCCGATGAGATACATGCCGATCGCTCTCGGTCGGATGACAGATCGCGGATCCATAAAGAGATGAACCTCCTCCATTCCCGCGCCTCGTAATGACCAGAGCGTCATCCACCAGCCTAAAATGTTGTCACTCGTAATCTGTCAAGCGGGTGCGAAGAGTCGTTCGAGAGAATTACTAGCCGGATGCCATCGATAGTTATCGGCGGGGTTGAGTAACGTCGGGGAGGAATTTCTCGCGCGGGATTCTTCGCGAGAGGAAAAGCATAGAGGAAGAGAGACAGGAAATAGAGAGCGTTTGAAAGAGGCGTTCTTTCTCTCCTATTTTTGCTTCTTTTATCCGTCGTTTCGTACATCCGTCTATTCGTTCGTTTGTTCGTTCGTCTCGCATTCCCCGAGGTGCAGATTCCCGTGAATGCCACGAGTAAAGAGGATCAATCTGGTGGGAGCCGCGGAATGGATGTACCTCGGGGGAAAGTCCGATCGTCTTGCCGCGCGTCTTCGAGTGCTTGCGCAGTAATTTCCGAAAGGGCTTTTCCTTCATGACGCGACCGGGTAATATATCTTATGAAGATACTCGGGCGTCTAGAATCTAACCGATGATGGGCATCCCTCGCGCATTTCGGTATTTCACGCGGGAGCGAGCGGGATTTTCATCGGATCGGAGCGGAATGAGCGTCGCAAGTGGAGCGCACCGATGTACGTATCCCGGGCGAAGTTAACGCGAGTAGGCGTCCTCCGCTGATCATCCTCGCGGAAACGTGCATCCCGCTTGATTTATATGCTTGATTTAGAGTGCTAATTAACGTGCCGACGGCAACGACGCACAACATGCGCCGACGAGGCCGAGCGGTTCGTGCTGCACACCGCTGATCGGTTCGTTTGATGCTGTACAGCATTAGACAAAAGTTTCGGACGGCTAATTTGGTTAATTCTAATACGAAGTTCGTTGCGTTTCGATTTAATCTATTTGAAAAAATTGAGGTAATTTAATTTCGAAACAATTGTTTCGATTGTATCGATTGAAAAGGTTATTTTTAATTGAATTTTATTTTTATTCATCAATTTTTGCGTTTCGCGAATTTAATTCTTATTTAATATATTATTAGAAAAAATGTGTGCACTTTATCTTTCTTTGTATTTTTTTTTTTTTTTTACTGTTTTCTCTCTACTTAATAATAGATTTACTTTTCTCATCGGTATACATTCTTGAAGAGGGAGTGTCGTGTTGCAATGTTGTTCTTGTCCTATATCTCATCGTGTTTGGTAATCTTACCTACTCCGGTTCGCTCGGTGAACGAGGAGGAAACAGCTTGCCTCGCTTTTGCGAAGATTTGCTTTTTCTTGCTGGCGCCGTAGAAAATGACCGCGCTTCCTCTTCTCTCTCTCTCTCTCTCTCTCTCTCTCTCTCTCTCTCTCTTGCTCTTTTTTCTCGTGGTCGTTTTCTTTAGCCGCCGTCGCTGCATCTCCTCGGGTGGCTCCCTTTTCTAGCATCGTGAGAATAGAGGACTAGTTACCCTCACTTTTGCACATTAATCTTCATGACTTTCATTCTGCGTGAAGAAATTTTTAGTTGGAAGAAAAACGGTGCGCGGGCGTAAAATTAAACGCGATATATCGTCCGTTACTCGAAATCTTCTCGTCATGCGGTTTTTTTATAGAAATCGCGCGCATATATGGAAATCACCTTGAAGACATGCGGACATTTAAATCTCTTTAGCTGCGCGACGTCAGTTTGAATTGACTCTTTTGTGCGTGTCTCGAAAATTCAACGAAATCTTAGGGGAACGCGCAATACACCTGTTGTCAATTGCGCGAGAGGTATGCGCGGCAATTACGCGACGTGTCTCGCAATTTGTCCGCGTCGATCGACCGAAAACTACACCGTGGACGCGCGTTACAAGTCATTGAAATCCGCGGCGTCGCATGCCGTTCGGTCGCATAACACTCGTGGAAAGCCGCGCTCGTAAATCGAGCGGAAGCTTTTGTGAATCTAGTGACACGGGGATCGGCCCAATTCGGCGGCGGTGGCGGCGGTGCAACCGACAAACTGCGACTCGTGCATACATCGACGAGCGCGTTATCGCCGCGCGCGGAAACGGACCACGTCGAGCGAATGTTGTTAGCCGGGATTCTGTGTGATGGTAGAAGAGAAAGAGAGAGAGAGAGAGAGAGAGAGAGAGAGAGAGAGCTCTTCGGGGGAACATATAGCCCAGCCGTACCCAAGTGGCTTCGACACGGCCTATTGCGCGTCACATTATCAACGACGGAGATGACGCGGCGTGCGTATTACGCGTGTCACATTGCCCGCTCGGACACATAAACGACAGACGAAGACGGGATTTAACTGCGGAGAGAGAACGCGATTCGGAAAGGGTCGACAAGCGTACCATAGCACAAGCGTACTATGTACCATCCATTCCTCCCGCGCCATCAGCGCACCACCCACCGTCGCGCTAACAGAGCGCAATCGGGTCGACGCCATCTAACTACTGCAGGCGGGCCACCGATTTCGCTTACCGTCAGCATTGCGACAACTTGGAGAAGCTGCGCAGCGGAACTATATGCACACGAGCTGTCGTACATGTATCGATTCCGCAACAATGTGTACGAAATATGTACTCGTGAATCAGCATCCACCGCGTTTCCGTTTAATCTGGTTGCCCGCAGAATAGAGGGCAGAGCGGCGTGTGTGTGTGTGTGTGTGTGTGTGGCGCGAGTTAGGAATTTACACTTGTAATGATCTCTCCACCCCAAACGCGCGCGCGCTCGTGATTTCGCAGAGTGTATACACGGCTTTTGTATCTTCCGCGGTAGATACGGAGGGCGGGAGGGTAACGTACGAATGAGAAGGTTGCACATTCTACTCGCCACTCGCTGTTCTCCACTCGTCGCCCATTCTTCAATCTCTTCATTCTATCTCTCGACCGGGAGTTCGCGCCGCCGCTTCTCATCCTGGCAAGTCTTTGTGTTTACTCTCGGAATCAGCGAAGCCGCGTAGTTTCCTTCGCCGAAGCGCCACCAATCGCGGTTACCTGCCGAGTGAAATTGATAGATTCGAGCTTCGCATTTGCGCGCCGCCCGAGCATCCCATTTCCATATCCAAGTACCTACTTCCGTCCCTAACCCTCTCGCCTCTTCCTCGCGCACGAAACCGCTCGATTCGTAGTTCCTCTCTCCTCGGTTAGCACGACAAGCCGAACATCACTCGAATCCTCGATGGAATCCCCGGGAAAGTCTCTCTCTCTCTCTTTCTCTCATCCTCGCGCAAATTCTCTCTTCCTTCTCCGTCTTTCTCCTTCTCTTTCTCTCGGTCGCTTATCGTCTTCACAAGCTCCCGACATCGTAAGGCTCCCGATATGAGCTGCATTGAGAGCAGATGCGGCTGATCCGGAGAGGAGGCTGTGTAGGCAAAGCCAATGGAATGGAGCTCGTCGGGTCGATCTAGCGGAGTCGCGATCTCGATGATTGAATTTTGTCGTCGTCGGCCGTGGCCGCTTGAAGTGTGATCTTGTTTGGGCTTGAGGGTTTCGACTTGAAGCACTCCGCCGTCTTGTCAGTTTCTAAAATTGACAAGCAGAGTTCCGCATTACGCAGCTTTCCAACGTTAAGCTCTTACACAACTTTTTTTTCCGCGCATTTGCGATTTATTTTACTCTGCCGTAGGTACATCCGATAAAATATTAATTTAATACAATTAATATATTCAATTGGTTACTTCAACAGATTATCTCATAAGAGATAGTATATTTGCATTATATAATTGCAGAGAAGCTTAGAAAAAAATAATCGCTAAATATAATTAATTATAACAATTGAAATTTTAATACATAATTGTTAAGCTATTAACAATTTAAATAAACGAGGTTATGTATAAAGATTAAATTAAATTTACGTAGTCAATATCTTGTGTTCACAATTTATAATATGCGATAATATTTGACTTTTCGATGATTGCGTAAATAGCAATAAAATATTTGCGATAATAATGCGCGCATGTGTGTGTGTGTGTGAAAATTGGTAACATTAGTAGCGCGCAATATTTTCTATTTGTCTAATTAACAACTGTTCAAGAGATTTTATTTATTTAAGTTGATTGAAAAATCGATTTTGCTGCGATATACGTTGTTATTTAATTGGCAAACTTCATTAAAAAAAAATTTCGTACATATATCATCGGCGGATTTGTGTAATTTGTAATTAAAAGTATCGTAAAATGCTTTATAAATATTTTACGGACAGAAAAACATGAAATTATTACACTCTAAACAGATATTGATAAACGGGTCAATAGGTCGTTCTTACATAATAACAATAACAAGTTACCACTTTATCAAGTGGGATATAAATAGTAGCATCGACGATTCGGTGCAGTGTAGAGTCCAGTGTCGTTCGTGAACTAACGTCTATCTAATTTGTTGGATCTGTCGAACTAACGCGTCTAATCACGATGAAATATCTTTTGGTGTTTTGCTTATTGATATTATTTGTTTGCTACAGTTTTCAAGTTCCAAAATACGGTACGTTTGATTAAATTTATTATTATTTATTATTGTAATTAAATGAATTATTTAGTTTTCATTTATTTAACTATGTAAAATGTGACGATTATTTTTTTATTTCACGTAATCGTGTGTACACAAATTTTCACTTCACATTTATAGAGGATTGTCCTCAAGATGTGATCGAAAAAATTAATGAAACTTGCTGCTGTAGCGTCATGTGTACACCAAACTCAACTCTGATGGGATATGGTGTGTTAACGTAAGTTTAATCAATTGAATGATATTTGTAAAATTTATATCATTTTATCAATATGAAATCAGACGTTAGTTTTCTGTAAATTAGATGCGCGGAAGCAAGGTGTGCCGACGGATCGACAAAGAGAAAGAACGTGGATAACACGAAAGTGTATCCAGAGTGTTGCGGAGAGCTCGATTGCGACAATAGTGAATAAGATATTTTACAAATAAATGCGTGCTTGTCGTAATATTGCATAATAAATCACAAGGAAATAGATAAAATACGGAAAATATACCTATGTACTTTGATTAGAGATTCTGACACGTACAACAATAGCGACTCACGCGTAGCTAAAATAAAGTTTCAATGGTTCACTTCGTGAATCTATCTATTAATATTTTACATAAATCGTATTATGTTTTATTCGCGGAAATAGAACCATGTTTCAAATATAGCGATCGTAATACGTAAGATGTATTAGGTTTCTGCGCGTGCAAACTCTTGCGCGGTTATGATCTTCTATTATACATATTTATCTACAAATATTGTCCACAACGTCGTTTTGTAAATGCAATCCCGCAGTTTGTACTCCATTTTCGCAGAGCGCAACGACGGCGACGATTTTCTCTCGTGTACGTTCATATCTTGACACGTAGACCGCGCGCCGGCTTTGCTATCCATGCGCACACACAGTCAACAAAATCAACAACCTGTGGATATTTGGCAATCTGCTTTGCGCCACGAGGGTTATAGCGAAACAGAGAGAAAGCGGGAGGGAGCGACGCGAGAAAGACAGAGAGAGAGTGAAAGGGTTGGTATGACGAGAGTGAGGGAGACGACGACGACGACTACAAGAGGACGACAGGAGAGAGGAACTTCGGAGCTATCTCGAGAGCAGGTGCATTGCGGCTACGAGAGAAGATATCGTTGAAAGCGATATGGTTCCACGCTACCCTACGAGGCTTCTTCGGCTTCTCTGTCGTCGTTTCGTATGAAACTTCGCATACCGGAATTTCACATGTATGCGCGTATGTGTGTGTGGTGTGTGTCGCGGCACGCGACTCAGCTCGCATAGACACCACCGCCGGAATCTCTTCGCCGAGCGAATTTCTCTATTTCCTGGCGGAGACAATTGTGACGAGCGTCTGTGTGACGTTTCAACAGCCGTCGCTCCCGCGGCTTTCCCTCTCGTGAACGCGCGCTCGCCATTACAATGGACATCTCAATATCCTCCCCCCTCGAGTTGACGTATATCATGACTCACAAGCTGTCCAATCGGAGATCAGAGGCGGCAAACCATATTATTACGTGTGTAACGCGAAACTCCTGTGTTGTCCACATTATGTTAGCGCAATCTAATTACACATATGTCCACACCGCACGCGTTAACGTCGTCGTCTCATTTTCAAAATTATCGGATAACATGGAACTCGAACGAGAGAATTTTTATATTCGAACATACGTCTATTATTCGTCGAGAATTAATTCAATTCACACACCCAGGCTCGTTGAGCTTTCGACGAGTTTTTTCAAGCAACTTGAAAAATTTCAAGCGCCGCGGCGCATTTAAATGGCATTAAACCAACAAGTCCGTTTACTCCGGGCGATACTGTCATCGTGAAACGTGCGGAATGAATTGTGACAGCTGTCCGTTTTTTTTCTTTTTTTTTTTTAAATGTCTCCCGCGACGCGCAAACGCTTCTCTCTCGCTATTTAAAAGACGTAAAAAGTCACCTCATTGTAATACAGATACCGCGCGCGGCGCGGAGGAGCACTTTGTTTACGCGAGGACTTAACCGGAGAGTAATTTAGAAGCCACTTGGAAACGTCCCGGCACGCTTCGGCAAGAGCGGTCCGGAATTAGCAAGCTGAGATTTCAAGTGCTGAAACAGTCACCTTGGGAACGCGACGGCGCTACGTAGTAGCGGTACTTCGTCGTGGCGGCGCGCGTCCACCTCCCCCCACGTCTTTTGGAGCTCCCTTAACGGCTGTTGAGGCGAAATGAATAATCCTCTCCTGCGCGCGAACCCGCAGAATGTAAGTCGGCACGAGCGCGCGATTAAGTTTTCCAGACTCCGGCGAGACTAACCCCGCTCGCGATAACTTTTATTTAAAAAAAAACGTTCGGACTTGCATATCTACGTAAACACATGTGTACATCGTCGTTGTCGTCGCACTCTTGTCGTCTTCGATAACTGGGTCACGTCGCGTGTCGCGTCGCGATACGATTGTTGCCGCCGCGACTTGCGGATTGTAAAGATCACTGATCTTCTTTAATTCGGTTTATTCAATAATAGAATATACATTGCGGTCCCCTCGTCGGATTCGGGCGACAGGAATAATTACCCGCCACTTTGTTGTTGACCGTTAACATGGGATAATAACGTGGGGGAGTTGATGCGCGCCGTGCCCTTGATTGCGCGATTAAATATGCAAGATGTTTCAAAACCGTCGGCGCAGCCGCTGCGCCCGGAGGCCTCGCTATCAGAAAAGAATGTGGCGATTATTGGCCGCGCGCGTTCGGGCATCAGTTGATTCCTGACTCTCACAAGCGACTCTCGAGATTAATAGGTATCTCTCTCTCTTTCTGCGTGATAGCCTTAAGAATGCAATTACCGTCTTCTTCTCTTTAGTTACATTCAAAAATGAACCTTATTCTAATAAAAGTTCAATTTCAAGCTTGGTTTGCGATTGCACTTGATGCGAATCGAGGGAAGGTAGCGCAAAGAAACGTAATAGCGCGCGCTGAAGAAAATCGCGAAGAGACGTATATCGCGAGCGAATTAATTTTCTTTCGAGAAACGATATATATTCAAACACACATGATTGTAATACAGGAGTTTCACCGTGTATGTGAATTCCGCGCCGGAATGTCTCAAGTGCAATTTTCATGTCATCATTTCCTCACGGTTGTATCACTTCCCGAATCGATAGCGCGGCGATACTTTCGTATAAACGATTTTCCCTCCGGACTTTAACGGACTCACCGAGAGAGAGTTCCTTTTAACGCGCGCGCGCGCATTACGATAACGATAAGCTGGTGATAATAGTGCCAATTTCACGTGACATCCTCGCGGGAAGAACATCCTTTCTCTCTCTCTCTCTCTTTCTCGACGCGCGAGGAATCGCGAGGCGGGCGCGCGTAATACTCGAGGAAAACTCGGAGTGGTAATTTCTACCGAGGTGCTGTTCGCGGTAATTGCGTCCCTGTGAGAGACTCCGCGGTGAGAGAGAGAGAGAGAGAGAAGGAAGGAGAGAAAGAATAAAATGTTCGAACACTTATCGTTACTTCGGCGCGCAGTAAACCAGCTTAATTCTCCCCGGCGTGCGAACGGCGCCGTGTGTTCCGTCGATGCAGATTCAGAAAAGACGTCGGGGCGGGCGATAATTTCTCGCGAGTGCAGGTTTTTTTTTTACGTTTTCTCTTTTTGCCCTCTCGCGCCTCGCGCAGACAAGCCGTTACACGGCGGCGTCTTTTTACATCCGGAAACGCGGCGCGAGAGGAGGACTGTTCGCGTGGCGCGATTAACACCGGAATGTGAGAAAATTCATCTTGCCCCGTTTGATCGTTCTCCTGCAATTAGAACCGGAAAGCGGAAGGTCTCTCCTGGGCATGTCTGGCATCTTTGCGCATCGGGAGAAAGCGGGGAAAAAAGTGTCGAATCCGACACGGCACTTGTCGCGACGTACCATCCGATAGTTACGTTTAATTAACAGTTCTTGTATGTCGTGTGTGTTTTTCCAATGACAATTGGCTGTTTTGCAGCGATTGGATTACAATGTTAAAACCGCGTATTTTCGAACGTATTTTCACGTGTGTTATTCACTTTTATCGCGGTCAAAAAGCGCGGAAGTAAAAGCTCTCGCGATTATTCGCCAAAGAATCGAACGTAAATCCACTTTTGTAACTGGGGGGAAATTAATAATTATTGATCTTTGTAATTCAGTGTCTCGGGCGCGTGTCTGGATGTAAATTTCGAAAATACGCGCGAGCTGCAGCCTCGTAAATACGTGTGGGCATCATCAACTGATTAAACATGATTAACCGCGGACGCATAATAGCGCGATTGTTCGCCTGGCAATAAATATACGCACATTACGTCTATTATAAGCTTGATATGCATGACCGGAGGAATGAAGGGATATGCGCGCATGGTGTACGCACATAATGTTGCATTATTAAAATATCGCAAATTTATTCGTTCCGGCGAGAGCGATCTCTTTTTGGTTTTTATTTGAATTTATATTTCCGAGGCACTGCACGCGCACGCTTTGGAATGAGCGCGCGAAATTCTTTACGTCGTGCGAGCAGCTGCGAGAGATTCGTCGCCGCCGCGTTTAAAGGTTTTATAATAACAGCTGTACATTAAATAGCACGCTGTCAGGTGATAATTAAAGCTCGCACGTTACTCGCGCGCGATCCTTGAAGACGAATGGCAATTACACGAACGCCGCGTCGAACGCTGCGTTCCGACGAAAAAAAAAAAAAGAAAAAAAACACGCGTTATTATATATACATATTTTACCTCACGAGAAAACACTCGAAACGTAATTCGATTTGGCGCTCTGCGATCGTGTAACTTCTACAACTTATCGGGAGGACTTCGATTTTTCTGAGCGGCGCGCGTCATTTATCAATGAATCCTCTTCTATCCTCTGATAGATTTCACACTCTATATCTACTTTAAAGGACTGCGAAGCTACATCTAGTCCCGTTTATGGCTCTTTATTACCGCGCTTTACTACTCCGTAAGCTAACGTTAACCATCTAGAACAGACACGACGCGGGATTTCGTCTTCCCGCTCGTCATTCCGAGCTATAGACGTACGCACATGTGATACCGTAAAATCGATCGTTGTCGCGGAATTCTCCTCGTTTTTCTCGGCAAACAACCATCCCCTGTGCACGGCGCAAATCGATAGCCGGAAATACGCGCGCGTATTCGGTTATCCTCGCGCGCGGTTGAACGAAACGCGAGTTTATTCGCATTTAAACACGCGGTTACACGCAGACGATTCGCACGCGACTAAAGCGCGCGAAACAAACGTTTATTCATACATCGCGCTGTGCGACGCGGTATATTCCGCAAAGAATTTGAATAAAGATAATGGAGCATTCAGAGATTCGTTCCTGCAAGGAATTCAAGGAATTAGCCAATCATGAAAGTCTCCGCAGCTCCGCAAATGTATGAATAAATAAGTAACTTCGTTAAAATCGGGGAAGCAAAATATTATATATGTGATTTCGATATTTGCCTCACCTTTTATTCATGATTCGGTGAGATGCAAATGGAAAATTGATGAATTCATCTGTACGTTCGAGCTCTTTTCTTTTTTTTTTTTTTTTTTTTTTTTTTTTTTTTTTTTTTTTTTTTTTTTTATTCCGCTTTTTCGAGAATCCCGCCTACATAATCGTATTTTTTCCGCGAATAATCAGCATTCGGAGAGCCAATTATATTCACGCATTCGCGGCGCATTGTTATACGATATCGCTCGTACTTCATCGAACGCGCGATATCGCATCGGAGTCTTTTTTGAAATGTACCGGGGGATGTTCGTGGGGGGAGGGAGTGGATTTCGCATCCGACTCGGTACTCGTAACACAATCAAAAGTTCCACGTGGAAACGCGCACATTGTCATGGGAGGACGCAAAAAAATATAGCGAGCTCGCAAGCGTTCGGAGAGCAGGGGTAGGGGAGAAATCGGTTCGCGAGGTGAGGATTTGCAATTCGGGCCACGTAAATGCGGAAAATCCTTTGTACCATAATCCCGTACGCGTGTTGAGCCGCGCACGCTGGGATATAAACGAGAATACGAATCAATTCGCGTCCATCGACAGCTTCCGGTTTTGTCGAAAACGATTCGTTCTTCTTGTTCGGGCTTCGGTCATTGCAACGGGAAAAATGTCGCGTTCTGACCGCGTTGTACTTGTTGTCCGCGTTGTTGCAATCACTCCGCACGTTACGTCGAATGCCCCGCGGGACAACTCGGCGTTACGCGCGACTTTTCGATGCTATATATATCGTGCATTTTTTTTACATCACCGCACCGGTTAATAGAGAAAAACACGCGAGGATTTCTTTTATTTGCGCGCTGTGTTCTCTTGGGAAAATTTACGAAGCATTTAGCGTTCGAGCTCGCGCACTGTCTATTCTAATTCTTATTTGTAAGTCGTGTTGTTTTTTTTTTTTTTTTTGTACCGAGAAGCAGTGTATATATATCGAGCTCGCGATATTTCAATGGCCTCATTTGTAATGCAATAGTTATTGCGAAACGTTCTTAAGCCAATGAATATTCATTGCGGAATTAAATAGCTAATGATTCTCGCGCACGTGATGCGTTACGCGCGACAATAAACAAACGCGCATATAAGCCGTAATCAGCAATTTGCTCCCATAGAAAAGCTGCGAAATGATGACCGACTGTTGGCGTCTCTTCTAAACGCATGTTGACGCGTGATGTATACGCGTGAGAGCCATAATTTCTTCGGTTCGATACACGCATAAGCATATAACACGATAATTGGCAATCTAATCGATGAATTCCTTCCGGTGTTGAGACGTCGTAATAAATACGCCAAAGATAAGCTTTAAAACTCTATATTAGTAACCGCGCGTAACGCAAAAGAGAGGGGGGGAAGCAATACACCGGAGTACTATATATATATATATATATATATATATATATATATATATATATATATATA
>QVNW01000593.1:0-93653 GCA_014825475.1 Pseudomyrmex flavicornis
ATCCACTACCATCACTGCATCTTCCATTTCTCCGACCGTTCTGTACCGTTCTCTTTTCTCGCGCAAGCGATGTCGAACGTTGCGCGCGTGCAAAATCCACTTTACTGCGAAAATTAGGAACGTTTATTAACGAATGGAACAAAAGTCGAAAGAAATATCGTTAGGTAGGTAGATACAAACGTGCCGCAAATTCGTGAAGGAGTTGTGTGTAACGCACACGACGTGAACGTGAATATTACAACACTATAAACGTGAATCCGCTTTGCATTCGCTCTTCGTTTATAATTTTTATACTTTTTATTTAAGTTACGTGACTCGTACAAGCAACAAAAAAATTACAAATGTGTGAAAATATAATCTCATAAACTTGGGCGAAGTACTTTTCTTAATAATGTTACTGCGCACAAGGTCGTATATTAAGTCACATGCCTGCCACTTTTACGGGATAATTTGTCACTCAAACACTTTCTATTACAAAAGTTTTCTTTTAGCGCGAAGAGAAAGAATATATGTTGTTGAAAATATTCTTAATATTTTCTCTTCCGTCGCAGTTTTGCGCATCTCTTGTTTTACCGCACGAGAACATATATGTCGGCAACGCAAAGATGAAATGCACAAGGGAGATGAGAAAGGAAGAGAAAGAGAGAGAGAGAGAGATAGAAGCGGCGTGGCTCATTTACAATTCCGTTGGGCTGTACATATCGACAGGTATCGGTGCCAGGGTTTTCTATTACCACCTCAGCTTGTAAGCTAACACATCGTGTTAGTCTCGTGTGTATCGCGAGTGGCTTGTCGCATCCTGGATGCGCACAGCGCAGCTGCACGGAAGATGGACCGGGCATGGAGTAGGAACGCAAAATGTAAGAAATAGCTACGGCAAGCTGTCGCGTCGACGAAAAATTCGAGAGACGAGGCGTGCATAAAAAAAGAGAGAAACGAAGGTAACGAGAGAAAATAGTCTCTCAGTTTCGTTCGTAAATATTACAAGATAATATTTTTCGTTTCTTCCGGCGTGATTCGCGATACGTACTCCGCGAAAAATACGGCACCCACTACGGCGCGTAGTCTCACTTGTCGCGCGAATTTTATTCAGTAATAAGTTTTTAAATGATTCTTAATCGAAGATACGCACCTTAAAGCAGAAATTTTTTTACAAAGTGATATTTCATACAGTCTTTAATTATTTTTTGCGCGCGCCACTTGACGTCTATATTAGTTTCAAGCAGATGCGATCAGTTTTGTTTGACATCCGCTCTGTCACTATGATCGATGCATCATTTACCTTCTTCAACTACTTATGCTTGTTATATCATGGGTACGTCACGCTGGCCTATAAAGTGCCGGCTTTATACACTGATCGATAATGTCTTATTTCCGTATGCCGCCTTGATGACTTCCGACACGTCGTAAGTTACAAAGTATCGCGTCACTTGCTCCTTTAAATCGATTTTTTATATTGTCATATCGATGTAATTAGAGAAGAAAATCAAGAGAGAAAATTATTTTTTGTTTTTAGAAAGAATATTATTTTCTTGCTTTTAGTAAACGTATTTTTGTCTCTCTCTCTCTCTCTCTCTCTCTTTCTTTCTCCCTTCTTTCTCGAGATTATCGAAAGAGGACCATTTTTCTAGAGAAACCAGATTTACTGTCAGATATATCCTTGAGTTATATGCCCAAGGAATTCTTCTTAAAAAACCATTCAGACTTATTATTCTCTCGGATGTCGAAGTTTGTCGAGTATCTAAAAATCGGCAATTTACGTGTTATCATTACACATGGGAGAGATTCGCCGTATATTTCGCGGGTTTCTATCTTGTTTCGAAAGTCGTTTTTTTACGAAGTGCGTAGAATCTTGATGAGATTACCGTAAGTCGCGCGCACGCGCGATGAGACCTAGTTCGCAGGAACGACGGAAATAATCTTGCGTACTCTCATAATGGAATACGGGCGCGAAACGTGCGTGAGTTTTGTCGCGACGGAGAAGTCGACGGGAGTCGTCGCGCATCGCGCCGCGCTACACCGTGGAGTATACGCGAATTAGGCAAATTTATACGAAACCATAAATCCTTAATTATTTTCTAGCCGCGCAGCGTTCCGTGTAAGCGTGCCTGGAATTTGCGATTCAAATTGCAAGGCCTTGCTATTAAATCGCTCTCCACAAGCAAGCCCGCCGCGCGCCCTCGTCTTTGCTAATATTTACCCTCGTCTTTCGTGAGTTACCCGCGTTGTCGAGTCAAGCGGAGGTTTACAAGCGGCGGAAGATCACCCCTCGAGTCATACTTACGTGTCGTCTTTCGGTCTGCTGTACTGGCGAACAAGTGATTTTACAAAGCCTGTTCAAAGTCCGGTCGAGATTAAATTCTCTTATCTTCTGGAATTTACATGCGCTGATTCCGTTCAGAGAAGAACGGAAGGGCAATTTCGCATCTGCAATATTTTTCGACTTATTGACATGCATTTGTTTAAACACACGTTAATAATTACTTTCGATTTGTATTTGATTCTTGGCACGAGACGCCGCGTAGTTTATACACGGGAGCATTTGGGACATTTCCAAAATATTTCCAATATTGTGCGTCTCTTGTAATCTATCGAAAAAAGCGTCACGTTCACAGTCAGATCAACGTTTCGATATACTTTTGCTATTACATTTTGGTGAAAATCGCTGTATATATCTCGCAATATTAATTTTATTTTTAAATGTAAATTACATTTTCCACGCTACGCATTATTGAATAAAGCAGTTACAGATACTCTTGAATATAATTAAATATTACGATTACATCGTTTGAAGAAATTTTAATAATATTATCACAGAATATTATTAATATACGATACAGAGAAAGAGCAATATTGAACACATCTGATTGTTCAAGGATTTTTTTTGCCATGAAAATGTTAAACAGAAACGTTGTGTTTCTGTGAAATAAATTTATAATTGCGATTTAATTCGTTTTAATATTTTCTAAATTTTTATTTTGTAAAATATGTAAATTCTAAAACCACTTATATATTTTAATTGAACATTATTATACGTTTTGTTCTTCTGGCCGCGCACGGAGTAAAAATTATATGCCTCGTCAACCAGGCAGACAGTAATAGTTTCTTTCATGCTGACGCGCCGACATACCAGCCGACGTAAGCCGTTTCAATATAAGACCGTGTTTCATCACCGAAAGTCTATTATCGCGACTCATCCTTTCCGGCCATTCTTTTACGAGGTCTCGTGTGTACGAAGCAGAAACTATGCGTTACTTCGCATAATTTTAAATTTATATCCCTGCGCGCGCGAGCGAGCTCGCAGATGGCCCGCAAGGCGTACATACAGGACTCTGGGTATAGGTACTGGGCTTACTCGGTGCAATATCGTGGAAAAACTCCAGGGAAAAGTAGAATCTGCTGCCGGGCGCGCAGAGGAAGAATCTACGTGAGTAGAAGAGAGTGTCGCGCGGACGCGACAAAATGTCATCAGCATTGATTTTTCCACTTATCGTAACTTTGCACTGTATATACGGAGAGACAGTTTCGTAGGGATTTTGTTATACGAGGTTACGTCGTTCCATTTCCGTGAAAACCTTCAGAATCGCGGGATCAAGTTTTAATGAGGCGTCCTCAATTGCTGTACTTACGGTCCAGTCCGTGTTGAAGTTTGCGCAAATTGCGCGGCACTTGAAAATTTCGAGATCTCGCGTGAGGTTATTTATCCAGAAGAGATTTTTTTTTTTTTTTTTTTTTTTTTTTAAAATAATGTCAATAAAACGTAACGTTATTTATTTTGTTGTTTAATTTATTCAATAAATAAAATTAATTCCTCGCGAAACTCCATTGAACGAGCGATCGATTAACACACTCTATAATGAAAAATGATATAAGATATATATATATATATTTTTTTTGCATACTCGCGGATTTATCTTTGTTGCCGTAGTAAATTACTGGATGCACTTAAATGCACGTTAAACGTAAAAGGCCGGATGCGTGTAGTATTAATCAACAAGAGTTGGGAAATGTCTGCCACCGGTTCGTTAGTCACTCGTATATAACCAGAGTGATCGACGACGCGCGATTAAACCAATATGCAGTAATTGCGCATTCATTTAATTCAAAGTGGGCCAATCAAAGTTCTCGTGAATAGATGTTGTTTTCGTTACTAGATAAATAGTATGCCAATCTGCTATCTTACTTATTCAAACTTGATCGACGCGATTTTCCAGCGCAAAATCCGCGTAATCATTAAATCGCAAGTAATGCGGAGGCATCACACCTTCAGTTGCATTATCTTTGTTGAAAATGTAAAATATCTCTCGTTTTATCGGCGAATTGTGCGAAATAACCAACTTCGACGAAAATTTTAGAAACACAGGCACTCCGCAACCAGTCAAAGCATCATTTGCGAAGCGCGAACGGTGTTCCGCTACAGCGCACTTGGCTTATTTCCCAATAATCTCGGTTTCGCGCACATCGCATTTTACGCCCTCATTTACTCGAAGTTCGCGCACGCACTTCAAATAGATTACTCGTTACGTTATCAGAACAAGATCGAGTTTTCCCCGCATATACACAAATGAATAACATTTGTGCTGTATTATATTTTTTTTTACTCTCCAAGTTTTTTGTCTGCAAATTGTACGTATGTAACACGCTGGAATTTAGATAGAAGAAATTTTCTAGTAAATCGCGAACGATCGAAGAAAAAAGTAGTAGCACTAAATTAATCCCGTATTTCCGTTAATTAGTCCGCGAATATCGACGTGCGTACACATTGCGCGCTTGGGCAAATCACTTAATGCCCAAGGTGTTGATCCAAGTATGTGACTGATAGATGCAGGCTTAATAGCGTTCGGCTTAGGTCAAGCATGCCCAACGCCTACAATGGAACAATAAACAATGGATTGTTATCGCAAGTGATTGAGCTAAGTGTGGTTTCGCCCTCTCGTCGGTTCGAACACGAGAGATCCTATGACGAAACGCGTCTTCGCGCACGTCTAGATTTCACGTGTGCGTACAGGTAGGATAAAAGATCCAATCACTGACAGTGTCTCTAATTACTGTCAGTCAAAATTTAAACGATTTTTTAAATATGAAAACTACATGTTTAATTTTTATTTATTCAATTCTATAACAATAATTATATTTGTTGACTGAAATTCGTTTTAATAACATAACATGTAATTTTCACATTTAAAAGAATCGTTTAAATTTTGACTGACAGTAATAGAGACACTGTCAGTAATTCTTTTACTTTATTGGCAAACATGGTACACGCGCGCTTTTAAAAATATTGTTGCCATTCAGGTTATTGTTTTTTCTGTTTATTTTAATATTATAACGTTTTTTAATGTAAATTTCGGATTTTATCTTCAAATATCAAAATACAAAAGAAAAATACTGCTTTTTTATTTTTTTTAGCCTGAGTCAATTGAGATTAAAAAGAAATCGATCGGTTCAATGTCACTGCTGAAATATTGCTGAATATGAAAATCTCACCTCTTCTCTATATATTCAGTTTCGCATGAGAGAGAGGCCGTGCCTCTTGATCCGAATAATATATTACGCGTTTGTTATTCAATAAATTTAAACAGTTTTTATCCGGAATTTTTGAAAAAACGAGTTTGTGGAAACCTTCGTATCTTAATCTGAATCGCTTCTTCTAAACTAACACGTGATTATATTTGGCAAAGAGATACGTACTTTATTACATGCACGCGTTTTTCCGAGTGATGCTTCATTTTCTTTTATCGGATAAAGATAGCGGCTCTCTCTGTCTCTTTTCTGTTTGATGGGGCGCCTTCTGATCTCTAGATCAGTTAAATTCGCCGGGGCTTTTTTCGTTCACTAAAAACATCAAACCGTATCTAGATAACGTTAAGCTTTAGAAACGCGATCGATAAAGTCATCTTCTCCCCCTTGGCTTGGGTTTTCTCTCTTTCGGAGTGGAATAGGAATTTATATGTTCTCCCATAAAACGACCAGCTATCTTCCTCTCTTTCTTGCGGCTTGTCTCCAAAGTTAATTCTTTTTTTTCTCTCTTTCGTGGATTTTTCCCTTTTCCCTTTGCGTTCTTAATTTCCATGTGTCTTAAGCTCGCTCACATTTTTCTCCAATAGTTAGACATACGTTCGTACAAATTTAATTTCGTGAAAAAAAAAAACTACGTTTTGTAATGACAGATAATATCTGACCGCGAAGTTGTCACAAAATATACGTTGCGTTTATTTATATATTCGGCAATTATTACACTGTGTGTTACGTTACGTAACAAAAAGTTCGAAAAAAGTCAGATGTGTGCTCGGAAAACGGAAAGAGCAGAAAGAAAGAAAAATGATGGGAGGAATAAATTTATAAAAGATGAATTTTTTGTCTATCACCGGACTCAGAGGATCGATTCACTTCGCTCGCAATGTAAGCGTTATTATTACTTAAGCGTTATTACTCGCTCGAGTCACGGAAGGTGGATTCCCGCGGTTTTACTGAATAATATTATGTTTGAGTAAAGCTCTTGTCTCTTCGATTCTAAGAATTGCTCCCCCGAAATGATCCATATCGTTCGGAGTCGTGTATTTACGATAATTGAGACGCCGGTCCGATCATATGAATCGATGACGGAAAGGATCGAGGCACGTGATTGTGGTTCTCATCGAAATGCATCGATTTGCAATATCCGTTAATGTTCGGTGCGACGACACCAGACACCGAATTTCGCCGAGCGTGAAATCGAGATAATCACTGGCAAACCAATCAGAGTAACTAGACCGAGTCGGAGCAGACTAATGAAGATGTATAAGATGATGCGTGTGCGTGTTTAAGCTCTCCGAGATCGGCGTGAAACGCGCGCCGAGGGAAATTAAAAGTCGCGTAGCGAGTAATTACCACGTTCGACGAAAGAAATAGTCGGCGGCTAATGTGATTGTTATTATTTAGTTTGGTTTCTTTCACGTGAATCTTGGTCGGCGCGCGTGAAGTGACAAACGAGCCGTGAAATTCCGCAATAAAAATCGAACGACGACTCATTTGATACAGTGCTAACAATCGAAGTACGATTAAGATTATCTGCTGTTTGATTAACGGCGATATTAAAAAGGTGCAGCTCGCGCGCGCGCGCCCGCCCGCGTACACGATTTATACGATGACACAAAAACGAATTGTACGAGTAAAATCGAACACCGCGCCGTGTACGAGCACAGATTCGAACGTTTGAAAGAGATAGGGAAAAATGTGCATCGCACACGCGAATATAAACGCAATAAGCGCATTACGTGTATCGGAGAAAAAGATGTAGGATAATATTTGCGGTAAATAATAACAGCTTCGGCAATCGCCGCCGCGTAGCGACGTCGTTGAACGTGGATTTGAGACGTTATTGTTCCGCCAACAGTAACGAGTCTCGGATTTGAATTCATTGTTTCAAAGAGCCAGTTACAGAGGCTTTTCACGAGCGATATATTATCTGTTATTATTGCAGCCCCACTCGAAGCCACAATGGCCGGCTTTGCGCGCTCTGATCTCCATATTTTAATTAAAAGCTCTTGACGCTAGATACGTACGTCTCACCAGGTAGAAGTCAATTCGCAATATCACCGACGTTCATAATGTAGTTGTATGTTAGTCCGGTGCAATAATAATTTAGAATACGTGCTATTTCCATATTGACAATGAAAATATTCATTGCCGCCGCGAGCGGCTTTCTTTGATATAACAATACATTCTACAGGAAGTTGAACAATAATTTTTTTCTCATCAGAATTACATGTATATAAAAGAAATATTCTATATAACGTGTGTGTGTGTGTGCGTGAAATAATTTGAAACTGTTAATATTTTATACGCGTGTCTATATTTTTTTAATGTGAAAATGTAAGATTGCACACACACGCACACACAGAGAAAAGTAAAACTCACGGCCATTCGGTAAAACGTATCCGATGCATTTGTTCCCCACGTCCAAATAAACGCGGTTAACTAGATGTGTCTCTTTTCTAACGTCCACGAAGAACATTAACTCCGTCGCGCAGAACACGTTCGTCCTTGCCCCGCGGCTAAAGAGACCAATTTGTCTGTCCATTATCGCGCAACGTAACACAAAGGCGAGATCCAACTTCGGTATCAGATATACCGAGCGCGCGCGCTTTACGGTGTAAAGAGAGACTCAGGTTGAATGAAGAGAAAACGCGGAGGAAAAGGAAATATATGGCGTGTATTGTATATGTGGGCGTATAGATGGATCGTATACAAGCGGGGGATGAAATCAGTAAACGGAAACACGGCGCAACAACGGAAAAGGATGGAACGGGGGATTATTTTCGGACGGTGCTGCGAAATCCGGCGGTGTGTTTTGGCGGCGGGAAAATAACGATGGTTTATCCTCGTTGTAAAATGCGGCGCGGGGATATGTTTTTCCTCTATATATGCGAAAATAGTGGATCGTAAGACTCGCGCGCGACGGCTGCCTGCGGGAAACGCCGCAGCAGCAGAGAGCCGGAGCACGGTGGAGAGGTCGAAAAGCGGGGCGTTCGCGCTGCTTGCTACGACGACGGCATATGCTGTGTACGACGCCGCTTGACTCGTACATCAACAACGTGATTCCCATGCATACTGCTCACAATCTCCGCGCGGAGAGGAGAGAGAGAGAGAGAGAGAGATGCATATGCATACACGCGTGACCCCGGCTTGCATATGTGGCCCCCTTGTTTCCCTCGGGGGACACGTGTGTAGATCTCCACCCCGACGCACGTGCATGTGCGTCTCATCTCTCTCTCTCTCTCTCTCTCTCTCTCTCTGATGTCCGTGTGCCATCGTGCTCGCTACGGTCCTAAATTCGTGTTCGAGGTCGCGCTACATCGCGCCCGTGTCATTCGGAGAGAAAGCTTATAGACTGTTTCCATCTCTGCCCTCATGTTAGATATACGATTAAATTGCAGTCTCGGTACGCTGCACTCTCGTCGAGATATTTTTCCTTCTTTCCTCTCTCCGTCTTTCTCGACGCGCGCGAGAAGTGCGCACTTCTCGCGCGCATCGAGAAAAATTATCAATAATTAACTACAATGTAATTTATGCAGAAAGTGTTAAACGAACCTTAAAATATGATCGACTCGGTTTATTGAAATAATATTAACGCTCAAAGAATTTCTCTCTTTCATCTCGCACAATTATAGAACTGCTAATTAGTTGTCGCGGTCTTTAAACACTCGGCGGAGAAATTGTCTTGAAAGACATAAGTCCAATTGAGACTAATTAATTGAGTTCTTTGTTAATGACTCCTTTTTATCGAAGCTCTTTATTACACACGCATGTACACACACGTATATGTATAAACGCGATACTGTTATTTCAATGATATTACCTCACATTCGAACATGTGATTTCAATGGAAAAGAGATACGAGGTATAATATGTATATATACACACTCTGAATCGAACGTTGTAGCTTGATCTTTCTATCGCGCGGCGGTTTCATTCGCATTAACGTTTCAGTGATTTCTGATAATAGCGCGAACGCGTGCGGCCAGGAAATATATATATACTATGTATATACACAACATGTACGTATGCGCGAGAAGATAAAAAGTTAGACCGCGCAAACTTGAGATTGGTTGCTTGCCCCGAGGTTTTCCCTATAGAAAATTCCAGATACATCTCGAATTTCCTTCGTCAAACTTTCCGATTTCTACTTTCCTTTCTCTCGGGCGCAACATACGTATATATATCCGTTCTCCTCGTTTTCTTTTGCGCGTCGTGTTACACGTACCGCGTCCTTTGTTTTCTGGCTCGTAGTAATTTTGTCAGCCCTGTCGCGCGGCTCGCAGTAAACCACGTACCAACGATGGGTCTCGTGTTCAAAGTACCTGCTTGTAATTGCACGCGGCCGTTTGTGGGCGCACAAGGGACGCACGCGCGCCCTCGGGATACGAAATACAGAGGACATTCCGTCGAAACGTTGACGGTACGTGGCGTTAAACTCACGGCTGTTCAATCGTGCTGTAATGTAAATTAACCAGGAATTTGTCACTTATCGCGACGATCTCTTGACGAAGGAAATAATTTTCATCGCAAAAAATATTGGTTGCTTTTTAATTAACGCAGTTTCGCAGTTTACGCGGTTTCGAACATTTTAGAAATATATACAAGCGCACTTAATAATAAATTTATTCTCAATACACATCGTCTAAAATAATATTGCAAATATTTTTTGAAATTATATGCAAGATCGGTTTTTTTTGCGGGGCGAAATAATCTTTCGTTTCTTTTGTAATATTCCTTTTGCGGAACGCGTTTGAATGTTCTCTGTGCTAAAATGTCGCTATAATTACGACGGAAACAGGAGCACCGCCCCTAGTAGCTGTGCGCGAGTAAATAAATGACTACGTTTTTTTTATTTGCTCATAATGCGTTTTATTATTTCTACGTTCAACTTCGTAAATGTACATCAACGTACTAGTTTAATAAAGCCATAAATATGTAGCTTAAATTGCGAAACTTTTGCACACGTATTGTCGCAATATTTTGAGTTTATTCCGTTAGTAACGTAATAATTATGTACAATTGTTTTTTTTTTACGCGAAACATATTTGTGAAAAAGTTACGCGCCACGAAACACATTACGCTCCCTATTTTTCCCGCGAAACGCGAAAATAAAGGAAACCGAATACTATTCTCACGTGCGCGCTTTGATTTTGTCGGATTTCTTCTTATTTCTCTCTCTCTCCGATCTTCTTCCCCGTCGTCGGGACGTACATGGGAGTAAAAACCAAGGGAAAGGAAGTGTCGGTCGCGAATATTCCTTTTTTTTTTTTTTTTTTTGAAAAAAAAGCGGAAAGAGCGGCTGTAGCATGTACAGACGATGCTGTGGCTCGCACGAGGAAAGAAAGAAAGAAAGCAACTCTCAAAGGACGCGCCACTACAAGTCAGTTCTCAAAGGATATATCTGGAGGGAAGGGAAGTTGTACATATAACCTCGACGACCGCAGAGGAGGACGCACGCGGATCTGGTAACTCGATAAATAAAGAGGCAAACATGGATAAATCGTGCGGCCAGCGAATCGGTCGGGCGCTCCCGTTTTCGTTATCCGAAAAAATCCCCCAGTAAGCTTCTCGATTTTCTCCTCGGTTCTGTTTCTGCCCGACGAACGTGTTACTTTTTTGTTTTTTTTGTTTCTTTTTTTTTTGTTTTTTGTTTTTTTGTTTTTTTATTCCCAATGGGCTCGTAACTCACGAGTTCCATACAGTGGGAAAAGAAAAAAAGCATGAGAAAAAGCAGCTAGTAATGACGAACACAATGACGAATAGTTAACGCGTCGATGCATCAGTCAGGTCTGTGCTGCTATGCTAGAGCGCGTGCGGGATTGAATAGCGGTGCGCGACAAGGATGGAAACGAAAGCGTGAATTCGCAGGAGAGAAAGAAGCCGGAGAGGGCGGCGCAGCGTGCCGAGACCGGTGGCCTTCATTTGGGTGCAAATGGAGTTTTTCCTAAATGGACGTTTCAAAAGTTTTGCCGCTGACAGACATTGTTTGGCCCCAACGAAACCGGGACGAGCGGAGAAGGACGAGCAGCAGAAGGCGATGCGGAATCAGTCCCGTCGAGGCTTTGATTAGCTGGCGCCACGGAGCTAAAGGCTTCCTCGATTGTTCGCCTCGTATTTATAGTTTGGCTCCTCGCTCGTTCTCCTGATGGCAATTGTCGCCTGTCGTCTTGTTGTTTTCTTCTATTTTTATTTTTCTCTTTTCTTCAATTTTCTCTCTATCTTTTTTTTTATCGTGATATTCTAGTGCTCCTCAATAATAAGACGGCATTTTGTCCTTCTACTCTCATTTCACACCACTCTCTCATCTTATAATTTCATTACAAAGCAAAAAAAGAAAAAAAGAAAAATCTCTCTTGATACAATGCACGTAAACTTTTTATTATGAAAATTGTTTTCTCTGTCATCTCCCGTTTTCTAACTTTAATTTCTAGCTTTTCTCACTTTGTTTTTCCTTGTTTTGCATCGAGAGACCGACGATCGTAGGTTGTTGGTTCGGCTTCGTTGTTGTGTGGTCGATCGTAGATAGGACACGCCGAGCGTTTGCTTGCTGAAGCCCTTATCTTTAACACCACACTTGAGACGATGGATGCAATTAATTATATATTTATACCAGAAATATGTCATTTATAACGCGTATTATCCGTTTAGATTCAGATAAAAAGCGTATCGAATAAAAAAAAACCTGACTGTAATATATTTTACGAAGAATTAAAATCCCTTTTTTTGCGGAGATTTTCCTTGTTATTTGTTTAAATGCGAAGACGATTTCTGAACGACGTAAATTTTCGCAACTCAATCGGACGTACATTCCCCGTTACGTGATCGAAAAACGACCGACGGGCACTAAAAGGAAAAAGCAACGATTTCCCGTTACTTTACGACAGTAATTAAGCGCGACTTCGCTTCGGAAACCGCAACTAATGCTTGCCTCTATTCGATTCCTGAAGCCTCATTTGCTCGTACATCCAATGACGCTGTGTCACTTTGATCTCTAGTCGAGCACTTACGAAACTGAGATCGCGCACGGTTCTGTAATCGTTTACTTTCCGTTCCAGCTATCAGTTTCACCGAGAAATGCGTTATCTATACGGCAATATGACTTGTATTAAAAATTCATTCAACTTTTGTATAAATATATACTTAAGAGATATAAGTCGCGTTTTTTAATCTTTTCTGACGTTTGTTTGAAATCGACAAATATTTTCTCTTTGCCGCGAAATACGCGCGATACAGGTACAACATTTCTTTAAAAACTGAATTAATTTCTGTGCAGTGCCGAAAGTGGAAATAGTCGATGAGCATGGTGCCACGGCCAATGACAAGTACTACAAAGCAGGCAGTACAATAGAGTTGAAGTGTGTAGTCAGCAATATACCGCAACCTACTGGCTATGTCACGTGGCGACACGGATCCCGTACATTGAATTACGACACGACTCGCGGTGGTATCAGGTAAGTTTGTAACACAATAAAGATAGCGCGCACACATACACACACACACATATATATATATGTATATTATATCTGCTCTGAAATCAGAAATACTGCGAGAATTGACATTTGCTCGTTGCAAGAACATTTTAGTTTTAATTCACATTCGACCGTTAACGTACCGTACTTCTATATACCCGTTTGATTTACCGCCAACATGACCACCGCACACTTGAATACAAGCTACTTAATATTCTGGTAATTTGGTCTATGAGAATTCGATAGTTCGTGCATATATATGCACGTACATAGGTAGTATCCCGCAATAGGTATTCCGCACAGAGTCGTTCTACACCTCTGCTTCGATAAAGAACGGCACGTCTCCGGTGAATTTCGAAAGGCTTTCATTAAAAGTTCCCGGCCGACGGTCAACAGTTGCGGCATGTGTGACCTAATTGGTTATAGGTATATGACGGCATTTATGAATTTTAAACAACGTCGGTCTTTCAGTCGATATTTGTTTTTGTCCGGTTTTTGTAAAAACGATTTTTTCAATCAGCGATCCATCAATAAATCAATTTCGAACTTTTCTCAGACACGGCGTGTATATACGTATACATTCTTCCCTTCTTTTCTTTCACATTTTTTTTTTGCCGCGTTCCGTTCCTTTGAGCTTAACCGATAGTCGATTCATATACGGTTCGACAGTTAAGGCAATGTTCCCTCGATAATGGCTCAGAAAATGTACGAGAAATTAGCAATCATCGCGAGCTATATTGAGGTTGAGAGAAAGGATGAGGTGGCGCGGATCGAGCGTCAGGTAAACTGTTGACAATTTAATCACCCTCGAAAACGCTCGATTATAGCGAGCCGACACATGATGAACGAGCGCGCCGGCTCATGCCAAACGCAGAGGCAACGAGCTCTGAATAAAACATATAAAAACTTTCAATCGTCAGCGCGCCGGGTCACAGCCACGATTAGAGACTAATTAACATAAATTAGAAGACGAGAGAATTTTATGCATATAAATAAATAATAAAAATATTACACGTGCGAGGGAGCGTAAAAAAAGTAAAAAAATAAAAAAATAAAAAAATACAGAAAAGAACTTTGTTTTCGCTCTCTAAGATAGCAAACAATCTTTCCAGTAGCAAACAAAATGTGACGCGCGCGAATTAGAACAGCGTTTAGAGCGGGCGCAATTTATTGAGAACATTTCTATTACACTCGGATTGCTCCCGAGAGGCATTTTGCAAATTCGTTTAATCGAACGTGTCAAACGCAATGCCCCGCAAATAAATGAACTTCGATCGCGCCATCGTCTGTCGTGATTACTGACTCGCTGAATCCCCATTTGTATGTATATACCGCCAACGCCGCGCTATACGTATCGATTTAAAAAAAAAAAAAAGAAAAAATTGCTTCCTTGATATAAATTATATCGCGAGAAGACTATATTGCGTATCTTGCGAAAGCTCCTGCGCTTGCTAGATCCATTTTCTTGCTAGATTCCCGCTTATTATTTCCCCGCCTCCCCGCTTACAACAAGGGGAAAAGATTAATCGAACTTCTCACCGGTATTTCCGTTGCACGCGCGAGCGATATACAGGATTGCCGACTGAATGAATTTGCGCGTTATTATACGCCTTTCGATGTAAACGTAAGGATTACACGCGCGCTACATATACGCGCTATTACAAAGTGATATTGCCGGAAGAGTTGATGTATTAATTATCCTCGAGCTTACATATTTCACGGGCTTGTATTTCTGCCCCCCGTCTCTCTTCTTGTTAATGCGAAAACTCTCTCTCTCTCTCTCTCTCTCTCTCACACACGGGTTTCACGTTAAACGACTAAGGATGCAAGGTTGATACAGAGTAGTAGGCAGTACATCGGCGAAGTTAGTTAGCAGTGTAACGTTATTATACTCTCCACGCGCACGTAGTATTACACTTCACTGTCTCTAGTATCTCGTATGTAGCAGCCGACCTCCTGTCTATTACTCTTCACCTTGGGCTCTCTAAGTTGGTCAAGTCCGTGAGTGCCTCGCCTCGAGCATGCATGACCAACAACGCTTGTAAGCTTAACATAGTCAAGTAGTTGCGATGTAACCGGAGAAATCGGTGTGTGCGATATATAAAATGTTCGCGGGACTTGTCGCAGCGACATCAAGCAACTCTTTCTTTCGTTTACTTGCAATTAAAGACAAAACAAAACAAAACAAAAATGTTTCAAAATTCTGCCAACAGATCGCTGAAGAATAGTAGCACCACCGGGACTGGCGCAATATATCATCAGGTGCTTCGTATCTATCTGTACAATATATCAGTGTAATAAGGTAATCCACGTTATTTAGGAACAATATATTTTCGCTATACGGCATTTCACATATGCAGCTTTTAATCTCGCGCGCGTGTGAAAGGATTGCGAAGGAATTAACGTAACTGACGCACAGTCACCGTGCAGCATTAATTAGCATTAGCTATTTTGCTAATAACGCATTTGTGTGTTAGATTAGTAATTTAAAATCGTTTACAGCGACTTCAGCTTCGTTTTTGCGGAAGAACGGAAACAATTTTTTTTATGCGCGTGGAAATAAGTGACACGTAAGGTTTGAAACTGACGTGATTCACAAATGAACAATAAGGTTTCGCGCGATGAGCATAGAATAAAAAGACATCAGAACGCATCATGCGCAGCTGTATATACACACACACACACACACACACATATATATATATATATAGGAATACATATATATAAATAAGGAAAACATATATATATATATATATAGGAATGTATGTATTGGCCGGTATTCCCGGACGCTTGTCCGTAGCAGTGAAACGTGCGGGACTGATCCATTACTCGGCAAATCAATTAGGACACAGGCGCGACCAGCGTCGTAGCGTGGAAAAAAGCGTGACGAAAACAAAGCATTTAATCGGATTTTGTTTTATCGGCTGTACACGCTGAACCCACGGCGGCAAATATTTCATGGCAACAAGAGGGGACACCGCGGTGCTCCTTTTTTTTATATCAGTGCCTGCGATAAAATGGGCCTCCATATTTCAAAATTCTATTCCGGTCACGAGGATTTGTTTTTTTTTTTTTTTTTTTTCATGACACTGGAAACGATCAAAAGGAAAAAGATAATACAAACTATGATTGTTAACATCATACGCGACAGAATTCCACATTCAGAATTTTCTGCGTACGTTGATATTAAAAATATTTTGCGAAACGCGATACGGAATCCTATTTAAATTTCTTCAAAATTGTAAATTATAATTTAGAGATAAAGATATAAAAGTTTCTCACGATCTCTTGTAATACGCGCTTTGTGAAATAAATTATTTATAAAAACGAATGAGAGAAAGAGAGAGAAAAAGAGAACAAAATTAGAAGTCACATCGTAATAATCGTTTATTTCTGGAGAATTAAACAAGAGTAAAATAAAGGAGATGCGCACGTACGGAGCGATCTTCAAAAGTTCGTAAACTTTCATGGAAACTTAGGAGATGACTTCTTCATGGGCTCTTTCCAAAGTGGATCTCTGTGTATGCATCGTGCGAGAAGTTGCGGTTACCACCAACGACGCAGAGAGTGAGAGAGAGAAAGAGTGAGAGAGAGAAAATATATTATAAATAAATACCGCATGTTCACAAAGTTTTTTTTTCCTACTAACGTTCATGGCGCGATTTAACTTTTTAAGTTGCTGCTCTTATTTTCCACGGCCGTATTCTGCGTTGCGTTTCGAAACGCAAGATTTTGCGAGATAATGAAAATAAATTCTACGCGCTAAACTTGTACAAGATTTGCGCAATACTTTTTTTAAAAAATATTTTACTGTAGAAAGGAGTTATAAAACTCCACTGATCGCTCGGGGTGATGATTGCACACATATATTATGTAAATACGTTTTTTCCCCCGATCTCCTTTCGTGATGGAAATTTTTTCTGAAATACAAGAGAAAATCCTTCTATACGTATATTTTCAGCTATATATATACGTACATATGTATATATATTCGATGACATTATGTTTATTGCGTATCGATTGTAAAATAGTTGAAACGTGATCGGCAAAGAGAAATATAAATTTATTAGAATTGTTAGCGACAACGCTTTTCTCTCCAGAGCGATAATTGCGCTCCGCAAACTTCACCGTAATTTTATAAAACTTTTCCACAAAGTGCGATTAAGAGAGGACAAAGTGAGACGCTTTCTTAAACTTGGAGATCCGCTTCTCATTAAAAGCGGTGTTTATTGGAATTGTTGTTGCATCCTCTTTTGCATTTTTATAGATAAGCCTTGGCAGTAACATCGTTTCTCTTCCAGCCTCTCTCTCTCTTGCGCTTCGTCATGCGATATCACTCTTTCATGTTGGCGAATTATTCGCATCGGAATGAGCCATTAATAAAAGGGAAATAAATATTCATAGTGTGCTCGTTATAAATGTCAAAAGAATATAATGCTAGTTTTCCATTCTACGAAAACAATTAAACCGAAATACGTAAAATAAAATAGTTCGCAAATCTCAGTTACGCGCGACTGTTAGTAATAAAATAATTAAACGCGCGTAATGAATTTCATTCGTATGTATGTGTGTACGTATGAGCAACTGTGTGTGTAATGCAATGTACGTACTCTTGCGCGCTACAATGCTTGAATATTAAATAGATACAAAAAATCTGTTTAGTTAATTTATGACGAACATGTATTCAATGCGTTGAGTATAAAATGCAAATTAATTATGTGAGTATGAACAGTTTTGGGCGAGAACAATATAAAAATATATTATATATATGTATATAAAAATATATATGTATATAAAAATATAATAGCATGGTAGAATATATATTTATAACATACACATTCTACCATGCTATTACATTTTTTTCCGTTATCTCTTTCATTCTGATCATCATGCAAAACAAATTGTTAGGTTTACTTTGCGCTAAATTACATCAAGAGATCATCAGATCATCAGAGAAACTTTAATCATTAGCTATTTTTGCATTAGCTATTGTATATATATGAGTTGTAAAATTTAACAATGTTAAAATCAATTTACTTGAGTTTATTAATTAATTGACATTGTGTTCTAATTGGATTATTAAATCTGCGATCCTGCGGCAAATCACGCGCATCGGTTCAAAAATATTCTCAATAAAATGAATGTTTTGATAAAAGTAATTCTCGTACGAAGAGGTTTCCGACAATAATTCGCGGATATTCTCTATTTTTTTCAATTTTGTTTTTTCACTGTTGTTATCTCATACATAATCAAATACGAATTCAAAAAAAAGTGATTTGAGTTAAATTCAGAAAATATATAACATCACACACACCGTGATAAATGGACCTCGACGTAATCATTAAATCAAGTAAATGATGCATAGGATTTAGTAGAGATGTGTAGTAATGCAGATAATTACATCGATTTGCACTCTTGGTTGTGCTATTAATCTTCCGTGATGTGTATCTTTTAGAGCGCATATGCGGAACTGTTGCGTGGCAATTGATCAATATATGTGTGTACACACCAAGTTATTTAATGAGGAACACAAAATCTGATCTGAACATGTTGTGTTCCGCGCGTCTACGCGTTATCAAATTCCTCGTAAATGAATTACGGCGCGGTTAAATTGCACCGTGTGTAATCGTATTAACGCGCTTTCGAACGTCGACGTTGATTACCACCAGTGCAGATGCACACGTACTTTCTCCTATTTCTTTACAAATTACAACTTTTTTAATCACGTCTATTGTAGAGATGTCTCAGAGAGAGAGAGAGAGAGAAGAGTTTATCTTTTAATTCTGACTTTGAATGGGAATCTCGGCATCAGTCAATTATATCGAAGTATAATTCGCTGTAATATTCCGTGATGAACGGTTATTAGTTGTTGATGTAGTTCTAACGAAGGTGTCTGTGCTCTCCTTTTATTCGCATAATGTTATTATTCATACCGCATTTCCGTGGTAATTTTCGGGTCTGTCTCTGTGGAATTAGTAGGAATTTCTCAGAGAGAAGTCGGGCTGCCATCGCCTTCCGAAATTCTCGAGAAGCTGGCAATTAACAAAATTTACATAGTTCCATCGAATAATCGTATTATCGAGTTGTCGACCTAGTCCTCACCTCTGACGATGTTTCTGAGATCGCGGTTCTTTGTTGAATCGAGAAAGATAAACGCGAAAGTTTTATTTATTTACTAATAATAATAAACGCGAGCGAATCCCGATGTCACAGAAAAAAAAGAAAAAGAGAAAAACAACTTAACAACAAATAAAAAGTTAAATATTTAAAATCGCTTTGTACATTGTTCAAATAATCGTGTACTAGGTTTGTTCTCCGGTTTTCTAAATAAGAGAAAAGGGGATCGTACTACTAACTACTCTATACGGGGAAACAGAAGAGAGTTTTAGAAGTTACAATATGAATTTCGCTGAAAACGCGAAGCACGTCGCTTGTCAGAGGTATTCACTGCGAAGCCCCATGTCATTGTATGTGCCATTCAATTATGGACTCGAGTTCAACATTGCTGGAGGATTTGCCACGGGAAACCGTTACCTTCCATAGCTGTAAGTCAGTCCCGTATCCATTTGATTGATCGTTACTCAACGGGTTTTAGCGGATCGATATATCTCTGCATGATGCAGCAAGGACTGGCGGTTTAATCATGATGTAGTCGGAATAAAGCGCTCTGTGCTATCATCGATTTTCTTAACGTTGGCATATTAAGTCGAGAGAGTTTATTACTCGATGAATATTTAGACGGAAACACAGCGGAGAACGGGAAGAAAAATCGCATTTGCATTTTCGCGTTAACTTTAAAGCGTCGGTCATTTATAATTTTTCAAAATAAGAATATGCGTCATTAAAAAACAAGATGCAAAATGCACGTACACACACGCACACACACTTTGGTAAAATCTAATAAGAGTTAATTTTTTGCATATTACGCGCGCGCGACAAACGCACGATTCAATTTTTTTTTTTTTTTTTTTTTTACATTTTTGAATATCGTCATTTAAAGTCGTTCAAGCGCGCACGCGACGTCTCGGGATAACATATTGCGTTGATTTCTTCAATATTTTCCCGTCTCGCATGCGGCTTTATCTTCATACATATATTGTCGTAACTTACATGCATGTTTCGACGTTCCGCGCGACGACCACGTGTATATATATATAAAATATATGTATATATTTATTCGAGCATATTTACCCGAAGAAGAACGCACAGCATTTCAACGCGTCGCGTGCGCGCGCGCACGCCCATTTACACCTCGGATTCTGCACCTACTCGCGCGCGCGCGATTCTCGTGGATGACTTCTGAAAAAATGGAGAACGCGTAGGTAGTAGAAGCAACACGGGAAGGGTAACGAGGGAATGAAGGAGGCGCGCGAGTGAGCGACGTGAAGAAGAAAAGAAAAAAAAAAAAAGAAGAAACAACAAGTACATCTTTCTTCTCTCCGACTTTTCGGGGGCATACCGTGTGTATCCTTTCTCTCTCTCTCTCCGAGCAGCGCCCAGGGAATTTAATTCCATTTTCAATTTACCTAAACCCCTTTACGCAAACTCCGACTCGACTACTTCTGGACTTTTTCTCTCCTTTTCTGCGTGCCTCCCCCCCTTTCCTCCCTCTTTTTCCTCCTCCTTTCCCGAGTCGTATTCACCTCTCTTTATTCCTCTCTTTCTCCGGCTTCCTTCCATTTGAGTTCGTCGAGCGAAAGGAGGCACACGTTTCCGCCACTTCTTGCCTCCTTTACGAATGTTGCATCGTGAGTCTTCGGGAGGGATCTCGAATAAAGCTGCTGAGAAGTAGAAAGCACAGAGAGGGGTCGAGCGGGAGAAGGAAGGAAAGGGGGATCGGCTGTATAGATAGGAGAGCCACTTGGTTTTAACTGCCTTTTATGCGGAGATGCCTCCGGGGGATTCACATTTCCAGTCGCGTCCACCTGCAGCTGGTGGAAGCAAGCTGCAGCTTCCATCGCTGCAGCTTCCGAGACCGCGGATTTCCACCTCTTTGACTACGAAATGTCGCGCGTTAATTAATTTGCGGGTGTACCGTTCTCTTTGCGTTGGCAATGATTCTTATTATCTCTGTTCCGCTCTCGCGTCTTTATTTTCCCTAATTTCCAAACGCGGTCTGTTTCCACTTCCTTTAGATTCAAACGTGAAGTTTCAAACTCGGCTACGACCAACGCTCTCGCGAAATTACATCAGAATTACATTTCTTGTTGATTGCATTTCCGTTAATTAGTGCATGCATGCGTGCAATTGCTCGAAGACGAATCTAACAGGTTCTCGACAAGCGCCTGAAGGATTAAGCGAACACCGTTGCCGTTTAATGCTCGATATACTCTGAGAGAGAGAGAGAGAGAGAGAGAGAGAGAGAGAGAGAGAGCGAGCATCAACCACTCTCTGATTGGCTGCCGCACCAAGTGTCGCGTGCTGCTTAGAAAATTTTCAGAAGACTTGGCGGCTATAACAAATGTAAAGCAACTTTATCATCGACGAAAGAAGGGAAAAAGAGGAAAGGGAGAAAACGTGCGCGCGTTCTTTCTGCTGCGCGAAGAAAATACGTAATGGCGTCAGTCAGACGTGTTACGTGATCTGTAACAAACGCGTATAGACTAACTGTAAAGACAGGATTTACTGCAAGAGCTCGCGAGAGAGACGAGCAACGAGCGTTTCTACGAAGAACAGGTGCTCGATAAATTCACGAAAGTCGTGGGCGCGTCGCTGCGCGGAGCAGTCGGTGGAGTGGCGGGAAAAACTTTCGTAAATTGTAACGGATATTCCAATGGTAAACTCGTTAGAGACTCGAACGATACGCGATAGCCGAGGGTTTGTGTGTAACGCTAGCTATTATTGCGTCAAGCGGATAAAAACATATGGTTCTTTTAAGCCATTAATGGCTATGGAATTTCCAGTCGAGCACGCATCCTGTCAAGGATGTTTAACGCGGCCATTTGCGAATTTCGTTTTCGGCTATAGCGCTATTTTTACGGGCTGTTATTGGATCGGGATGGGGGAAAAAAAAAGAGAGAGAGAGAGAGAGAGAGAGCACGATGATATATAAATACAAGTGTCAGGGCGCCGACGCGCGAAGCGCAAAATAAATTTCGTCGACACCGCGCGACGAATAAAAAGTTTCCGTCGCGGGATGTTGAGCTTGTGTGCGATTCGGTCCCGTGTAAAAGCGCGTGCTGCTTTTCGATCGTTTATAAGTGATAGTAAATGATCGCGGGTGCTTATTCGACGAGCGATAACGCGGACATCGAGAAAGTATCTCGCAGTTACGCGATATATATGTATACACACCACATAGGTATGTGTTGTACATGTATACAAGTGTTCTTGAGATATTGGCGAGATGAGACATTTCGCTAGTTTTCAAAGAAGTAATCGCACTTGGACGCTATGTTGTTATTAGTTTAGTTTAAATTTGATGTGATGGTGAAACACGCGCGTAATGGCCATTATGGTTGCGGCGGGATGAGTTTTACTGCAGTTCGCCTTTACGTACAAGCTGCGACAACAGCGAGATTAAGTGAAACTGTAAGACCTATGAGATTAAATACCGAATATGGCCTGTCGTCGTAGTTAGCCGTAGTATTCGGTTACAATCTCTACGATGCTATATATATATATGTATGTATGTATGTATGTATGTATATACGTACGTATAATATACACATGGGTGTTACGTCCGTGTAACTGGTTGCGGCGCGCAATACAAATAAGTTCAGATTTACATAAGACATTCGATTATCGCTCATCGCCTAATTATATCTCCCCTCGTTCTTCGTGACGAATCGTTCGATTATATCGTTCCGATAGATTTGAAATAAGTGTGCGCAATTCTCTCGAATGTGCGATCGCGAGGAAACTTCCGCGCACCGGAGTGGATTAGTTGACCGTTAAATTTATATTAAGCGCAACATTTTTTAACATTTAACTGGCAATATTACGTTCGATTCGCCACGACAACGCCAAGATCGCCTGATAATTTAGTACCCTCTGATACGCCGGCGTGCTTTAAACCAAAATGACATCGAGCGGGTCCATTTAGCGGGAATAAACTGTTTCTTTCGCGAGTGGTTCGCTATGCCGGGATCGTTAGTCAGATAGAACGAGTCGCGTCTGAACTGCTTGGAGTAGACACTTGAAACCGGTCTAGGTATCGCCGGGCCGAGGGTCAATTGTTTCCCCGTTGTAAACAGGTCAGAAATAAATCCCGGCTTAACGCCGGGCTTAAAAGCTCTTAAAGCGGTACTCGTTCCCCCTCGCCTCAATTTATCCCCTCGTCCTGCTATCGTCGATTTTCCACCGTTTTCACCCCCTCCCCCTCCCTCCGTTCCCGTCGCTGCTCTCCACCGTTTCTCTTGTGCACATCCGCCGATTCTCTCGATCGCGGCTCTTTTTCGCGGCGCTTCGGCCTTCGATAAGCAGTCTCGCACGCGACTTTATCAAGCGCGTTCGATTGTTACGTTACGTAACGACACGAAGACAACGATCGACGTTGTACACATAGGTACATCTCTTTACAAGTTATTTGACGCGGTAAGCGAATTGTTTGACGGAGCAAAGCGAAAATCGAAGAAAAATTACACATCGTCGAGCAAATGCTCGCGTTTCATTAAAAAAGCGCAAATACACCGGTCCGAAGTAATCTCTCACTCTGAATATTTCCATCGTGAGTTAATCAACCAGTATTAAAGAGAAACCATCACGATCGTCGTAATAAATTCATCCAGCTATTATATATACATGTATAGACACACGCATACGTCGCGATCGTAACTCTTTGTTAAACTAGCTGTATATAACGCGATATGTACAGGCGGTTATGGCGGATGTACGCGACCTGTGCAACGAAGGGGGGCGGGAACGGGGTTGTATGTCCGCACCGAGACTTTTAATACGCGTAATTTAGCCGCGCGTTCTGTCTCCCGGCAGCTATTAAAAAAGTACAAAGAGGAAGTATGAAAACCATTCATCATGGAGGCAATAGAGCTGGCGTTGCGTCACCGAGAGCGCCACGCAGAGAGACATTTTAACCAGACCTCAAAATTCCAGCAACTTCATTCGCTCTGTTATCGTGTTTTTGCGAAATCTCTTCTTAACAGGAAAAAGAACAACGGGAAATATGATGATGTCGCGCAAAGAGAAACTCACTCACTCACTCTCTCTCTCTCGACTGTTCCAGTTTTCTCTTTTTAACCGTGGAAGTGCCTTCGTGCGCTTTCGCGCGCGGCCCGATAAATATCTGACACGTTCAACTGCGGTTGAGATTCTAACGAACTCTAACGAGCCCTAACAAACAAATCCATTTAAAACAGACCGTGTCCTGCAACAGCAGCAGCGCGTGGCGTGAGATTTCGCCACCGATAAAACACACGACAATAGAGCCGCATAGTTGACGGAGGCTGCTTTATCGAAATTGTTCTTACCTGTTGGAGACAATTCTCCTCTGGTCTGGGCTGGGTACAGGACCGATTAAAATCCCGAGAAAATACGTTCATTTTACTGAGCGACGGAAGGAAGTTGATTGTGAGAGCTTGTATCTTAATTGTTTTCGCTAGACTACGCTGACGTTAATGTCGTTCAAAAACAAAGCGCCTCGATATCGGGCGCTTTTTGTTTTATGCACCATTCACGTGTGCGTCATGATCTACATAATAACGGTTTCGTTTTTCCTTCCGCGCGTCCGCATGCATTTTCTTTACGAGGAACATTATCTTTCTTCATGCGAAATACGATGAAGAGAAAAGAGATTGCAGCGCGAGTGATATTTCAATGAAAATATTTACTATATACTGGGTGTCTTCATAAACATAATTATATAACTTCAAGGGTATTTATAATATTCTCTCTAGAGAAAGATAGAGGGAGAGAGAGAGAGAGAAAGAGCAAGCGCACATTCATTCTCGCGCTCTGGGACAGCTTCTCTCAAAGGCAATAGCCTTAACGTGCAATATGTAAAAAATGCAAATGCCAGAAAGTAAAAAAAGAATGTAATATGCAAAGTACAAGTATAAACATATCACAACACTAACAACATGATGTAAGAAAATTAATTAAATTTATGTGTAACAAAAAAAAAATATAATTAAATTTGAAACAAAATGTATAAAAATTATGAATCATGAGAAAAAAAAGAAGAGAAAAAGCAAGAAAAAAATACTAAAAAACTAAAACAAACAAAAAAGAGGAACAAGCATATAAAGTCAAACCGCACCGTTTAATAAATAATTATAAAGTCTTTTAAATCTTTCGACTAGACTTACATTACACATACAAGGAGAAAAATCACTCTATAAGTTGGCAAACAAAAGAGCGCCTAAAAATTCCAGTTTCCACACAAAAAAGAACAACAAGCAGATCTGTAAGTGTCTCGGTTATTCAAGATGATGATAGAGCACGAAAATTTAAATTTTCAGAGAGAGAGAGAGAGAGAGAGAGAGACTGAAGTATTTAATGGACACAAGTATAACTTAGACAATAGTATTTCTCGTGTGGAATATGCAGTACGTGTATTCACAGCGCACCGGAGATTCCATAGAGCTCGACCGGACCGCTATATTATGCGGCGACTTAATCGTCCGGGCTTGCAAAGTTTTTATGGATCATAATTCAAAGTTTTCGCGCGGTATTCTTTTGCATGTAAGAGCGCGGTCTCGGCGACCTTATATTTCGAGAGGTTTTCTCTTATTTTATTGTAAAGCGGGAACTATGTACCTGATTTCACGGTGATATTCTTCGCAATTTTACACCTGTGACCAAAAAATTCTCATGCAGTTACCGTTACAACGGTAGGATATTATTCAAATTATTGGGGATAAGGACGGTGTAACGAAACAATGACTGCACATCTCTCGCTTCTCTTGCGGTGTTGTAAGACTATATTCGAGACTCAGTTTCATTTTTACCGCATCCTGAGGAGATTCTGGGTCTCCGTTTGACGAGCTTCAAACCGTTTCTTCGACTTTCAACGAATAACAATGCCGTCGTGTCGCCGCGCCATTTCTTTGGAAGAAGACGAAGAAGAAGAGATTTCCAGCACTGATTATGTACACTTTAGGCATTGTAGTTGATTCAACGATACGAACATTGGAGAAACTGCCGCGCAAAATAAAAGTCGAGAGATCAAAGACGAGGGATGAACATCGCGAGTGGAACCGAGCGAGTTTATTGCTTCGGGAAGAAAAAGTCGCTATATCCTCTTTTCTTAGATACTTTCCCTTAAACCCTTGGCGCGTTTCGGTAGCAACGGTGTCGTTGCATCAAAGAGTGAATCCAATCGAAGATCAAGGAAAACAGAAATGAAAACCGATCGGTCTCCGGTGATCGCGACGAGAAATTGGAAGATGCGAGTGTGTGTCTCGGATATATATTTTCTTTCGTACTAAATTCCTTATAAAATATTTATAGAATATTTATATGCAGAAAGAGATTTTTGCTTTTACTGTCTGTGATGACATTAAATATTAAAAGAAATATAAATTCCATATATAAAATATATATTTGTTAAAAAAATGAATTATACATACGCGCGCACACACCGCACGATTTCTCTCGGCGTCGATACTAAATATGCCACGCTTCTACATGAGAATATCTTTCTTTTTGTCATACCTCATATCGGTGAAAAGAGAAAGAAAGAGAGAGAGGGAGAGAGAGAGAGCGCGGGCGGTCCGCGTGTGGGCTACGTAGTTCACATTTAACGATTCAATTATTCTCTCCGCTGTTCGCGATAAGTCGTGGCATTAATTATTATTCTTTCACGTTACCCGGGCGCGGTTCGCGATATTTCAATTTTGCTAGTCATCCAAGCTGTCGTCACCCTTTTATCGGTCCTCCTCCTCCTCCTCCTCCTCTTCCCGATGCGGAAGCGTCAGAACGGAGGCGCGTTTCGTGAAAAAAAGGTAAAGATAATTCGTCGCACGTGTGCGGTCGCAGAAAAATTCCACCCACGGCGACGAAATGGATTTCGTCATAAACGCGCAGAAGTCCGGAGAGATAATCCGGGCATATGTAACGATTTACAGTCGCGGTTCTCGTCCGTCGTGAGAGAAAGAGAGAGAGAGAGAGAGAGAAAAAGAAAGAGAGAAAGAGAGAGACGGTTGCTCCGACGGCCACTCCTGTGCACGTCGATAGATGCGAAAAGACGCGGGCAGAGTGCGGAAGAAATCTTCGATGGCCGTGGTATATATGTACAAAGCATACGTATCGAGTTGCATACAAAGGACTCCTAATATCATCCTCACCGAAAGCGCGCGCCCGCGCGCGCGCCCCTTGTGCTTGCTGCACGTATATTGTGTACATGCACAACATTTGAGATTCGATGCTGCTGCTTACGATGTAAGCTGCCATCTTTTTTCGGATTTGCTGGTCATTTCGCGGCAAACAGATCCAGTAATTTCGTCCATCGTTACGTAAAAAAATAATGCCGCGACGTAAATACCGAAATACCTACATATCAGTAATCCAATATTACATTTGTCTTAAATTAAATTAAAAAAAAAAAAAAAAAAACCCCAAAAAAATCACGAGTCTATAGTCTAAAAAATACTGTATTATACTTTAAAACGCAAAACGCTTGCGGGCACATTGCGAAATGGTTTTGAATGAAAAAAGTTTTAGAGTGATATAAATAAATGAAATAAATTGCGAAATGGAGGGTTTTGAGAGTTTTGTTTGTTTGTTTGCTTTTTTATTTTATTTTATATATATTTTATATACATATAACTTTGCGTGTACTACAGCTTTAACGTTTCTGCCGACGTTCGCGTTAACATATAATCGATTCATTGGTGAACCAAAATTGTGTACCGTATAACGGACTCGAGTTGAAAACAACGTTTAATGGATAGCGGCTTGCTGAACTATTTGCACAAGGTATAACGTACGGAGAATGTTGAACAATGTGATCCGGTCTCTTCTTTGCAGGCTGACCTCCCCTGATGCGGGGTGTTAATTTACCACTGTGAACATTCCGGGGTTCGTTCAATGCGGTAATACACCGTTTCACAAAGAGGGGGCCCCGGGTAATGCATATATCGTTGTGATAAGAAATACGCGCTTTGCGACGTGCAAACGGAATCTCTCCAATAAAGTGAAATTTCCAATTCGCAATAAAAATCTAATAAAAAAAAAACACACACACACAAAACATACAAAACGTAGTGTAGAAAATTATAGAAAATTTAAAGAAAAATATGGAACGGATCGCAAATATGAAAAGCGCGGATGGGAGTACGCGAGATATCACTTTAATTGAGCGGGAAGAGAAGGATGTAACTTGCACGAAGGAAGTACGTACGCGATGAGAGAAAATTCTGCAGAAACGGGACATAAGTCGTAGCCGCCGCCGTAAGACGTCGTCGTTTCCCGAAAACAGGGGAGGCCAACAACGTCGTCGTTTAAGCACCGATTCATGGAAATCGCGAAAAGTAGGAAATTAAGAATTCGCGCGGAGAGAACGCGCGCCGTCAATGAAGCGTAACCGGAAAGATACGAAAAAGCGGGGTCGACAATAAGATGTCGTCGCGACGACTTAAGATAGAAAAACGAGACAAACCGAAAACGGCGGCACACGGTCCATTAGAGTTATTTTACAGTGTACATTGACGCGTACATCAGACGACGGGATGCAGTGCGAAAGGCTGCAAAGAACGCATTACGCTCGCAATGGGGGATGATGATGCGCCGAGATTATTTATTCAAGTGAGTCGCGCCTAGTGCCAGGTCGCTAATAATGCAAGGAAATTGCAACGTGTCTCTGCGTCAGTCTATCTAATGATTTGTCGTCGAGACGACAACGGTGCCTTTAGCGAAGACAAGCGATACGTCTCGGGCGTGCTAAAGAGATAACGTGTAATAGCGATGCTTGAATAGGTATATATATTCGAGCAACGCCTAAAGCCGTGCGCATACATTAAGTAAAAGAAACCGAGCGAGAGTTGTGTGTTTTACAGCTATTGCGTTTTCTCATAAAAACACATACAACGAATTTGCATAATATCGTGTTGCGACGAGTTTTACGCGAATTCCGCGGTTCTCGATGACGCTCTAATGACACGTTTTGAATAATGCGGAATGACATTGAGAAAGATGTATGATCTTCGAGCTAAATAATTGCTTGATAAATCTTTTGCACCTTAATAAGGAAGTAAACGAGTGAGTTGTTGCGTGCCGCGAGGTATATTGTGTTCACTGACAGAGTGACGGATGTCTCGGCAACTATTTTCCTCCTTTTTTTTTTTTTTTTCGCTCTGCAATTGTTGTCGCGTGTTGCGGAGATTACGACACGAACAAATCGTGACTCGGCGCTTTCCCCTATTAGCTATTACGGTTTGCTGCGTTACGTAAAATCTCATTAAATTTTATAAACTACCTGCTACGCAGTGAGACGGAATTACGTTCAAAGGAGGTGACAATTAATTTTACGACGGAATAAGTATAAATTACGGAAGGTGAGTGCTTAAACAAACTAAAAAAATAAAAAAAAAATAAAAAAAAAACTACAATTGAACGTAATTGGAAAAGTTTCAAATAATGTATATTACATCTCTCAACTGCACTCGTTCATTGTAAATTCCAAAGACATTACGCGATATGTTTTGTCTCTATCAAGATAGTTATGAAATATATTCACTCGGGTGCATGATTCTGTGCGATATGTTGAAGAACAAAGATATATATATATATATATATATATATATATATATATATGTATACATACATATATATACCATTCTTTCTTTATTACATCTTTCTCTTTCTCAACGTGGCGAAATATAACTGGATACGGGGATATGATATCTCATCTCCCCGCTTGTAACATTATGACTGGCCGGCGCAATTTTGCACTACACAGGGTCCTTTCCGACGGGACGGCGCGGAGAGACGAGGGTGGATTACTTAATCATGCCTGATGTTGTTTACCTCGGCGTTGAAAAAGAAACGAAAAATCGGCCTGACGTAACGTTCTTGCGATCCTCGACCTTTATTGCGATGTGCCGCGCCGGACGCGCCAAGAGACAGAGAGCTAGAAAAGAGGAAGAGAGAGAGAGAGAGAGAGAGAGAGAGAGAAAGAGAAAGAGAAAGAAAGAAAGAAAAAGAAAAAAAAAGAGAAAGAGAAAGGGAGAGAACGAGAGAGCCAGACACCACTCTCCGGAACTGTCAGACTGAAAAATCGACCGTAGCCTTTTTCCCAGACATTTCTGGAGCAGAGCGCAATTGCGCCGCCTGTCAAATTGGTATGCCGAGATAACAGCTACAACAGATGCCGCGACTTCGAACAATTCCCTTAATTCGAGCTTCCTGCTGGCGCGCGCGGCAGGACGCGCCGAGCCATCGCGTGACATGATCCTCGCGTTGCGTTATTAGTGCATCCGCGCGACGATATGCACGCGCGCGCACGAGCGTAAAGTTAATTCGAATTCTCTGAATGCATAATATTCTGCTGCCGGCGATATCATAAGCGCGCTCATTATCCGGAGCCGCAGCTCTGCGATAGACGCGCGCGAGATATTAATGATAACGAATTTTCAATAAAACGATATTGCAATTTATTAGCGTTACTTTTAAACGATGCTCTGCTCTGTTTCGCGATGTAGATAAAAGTGGCATTAGAAAACAATTAATGTGACGAATTGTGCTCGCGTTGTGATACGTAAAAATTTCAATGAAAAGTTGCAGATTTTATGAAAAATTCACGCAATTCTCGTTTTATGAGCGGCGTTTCAATTAGTCATGGATATTCTTTTGTTAAGGAAAATATAGCCGTTTATATAGAGAGAGCTGAAATAGTGGGAAACATTGACGAGTGTGTGAATGACGGTCGGAACTGTTTATTAACTTTTCAGATTTAAACACGTCTGTGTGTATGTGCGTGCGTGTGAATGCACGCGTCGACCATCTATTTATCTCCTATATTATATAATATTATATATAATGGAGAGAGAAATGGTTATAATAATATGTTTATCTAGATAGAATTGGTCAAACTACGCGCGGATACTGCGCGCTTTTATACAAAAGTAATCACGTTTTATAATTACTCGCAGTAATATGTAACAGATTTATTTTTGAAAAAATCAAAAACTTTTTCGTAAAAACATGAATTGTATCTGATAAGTGAATTTAAAAACCAATTTGAAAAACAAAGTTTGAAGTATCAAATATGTGTAACATGTAACATTTCGATCTTATAGAATAAAAGTTGCAAAATTACTTCCTATTTATGAGACTTTGCGAGAAGAAGAGAAATGAAGAAGTTTTAGTGCTTATGTTATTTTGGCGCTGCGCAAACGGTAGGATTGAGGCAGGAGCATTGGCATATAGAGAAATGCACTGAAATATCTTCTGTGATGATGAAAGTCGCAAAGAGATGAGAGAAAAAAGTGTGGCGATAAAAGCGAGAGGATAACACGACGCACAGTACAGGGCGTATATTAAAAGGAAATTCTCCGCTTTTTGAACTCTCCTTGCAAGTTTCATCGTATTATGCTATATGCCAGTGATGATTTTCTTTATTTTACATTATTATCCGTTGTAAGACAGATAAGTAGAATAGTAAAGCTTTAAATAGTTCTACTAATTTCTAAAATGAGTTTTTTAACTGAATAAATGCGACTTTCCACATACACAAACACACACACACACACACACACAGGACATTCTAAAGTTATTTATTACTTTTAACACGTTTTTTTTACCTATGCATTTAACAGGTAGAAAAAATTTTTTATGTGCATCTACATATAATCCAACTTCGTTAACTATGCACTGTGTTTAATTTGTCGCAAAGTTCTTGTATTACACGAAACGAATTTTTTTGTTAACGTGCACGCTGCCGTTTTTAAGGCCATGTCCTGCGAGAGTAATTCGCGGAATGTCGTAATCATATATTTCGTACGTTTGTTCTCATTCCAAAGTTGCCTGCATTAAATCGCAGGGTCACGGTAAAAGTTCGAGCCAATGGTGGCTCGACATAATGGCCGACGAATTGTTCGTATTATTATTTCATTTTGAGCATATAGTCTCTGGTTGACGTCGAGTTTCCAGCACTAAGTATGTAGTTCAAATCGTGTAGGAAAATGTTTGTGATTTTATTTTAGGTCACTTGGCACGAACTAAATTAACTCTCCATGCGTTTCGTTCGTGTTTCTCTCCGATATCCGTAACGTCAGTTTCGTTCGAAATAGCAAAGCGTAGAATTCGCAATAGAGTTGCCGTTTACTCATTTAGACGCGATTAAAGATTCGTAGAATATTAACCGAAAGATGATTTTCTAACTTTGTGAGCGAATAAAATTAAATTTGGTTTTCATAAAAATTAAGTTTATTTTCTCACAGTTCCGTCTGCATAATTACTACTAGCAATAATATGTATTAACGCTAAATATTTGTGAACTTTAAAAAAGAAAATTATTCACGATATCCAATGCAAATTGCTTTTGTTGTAAATCGAATTTCCGACAGTATGGGAAAAATCTGTGCTCATCTGTGTTCTAAAAAATTGACTACACACTTATACGAGAAAGTAGTGAAGAGATGAATATAAGGTTGACGCAGAAGAGATGAACTCGAAAGATACGGGTCAGGAACGAGGGTACAGGTTAAACCGATACGTTTCGCTGTTGTCGTGAGATATACTCGTACTATAAACGTGTTATATAGTACGAGTATAGTATCAGTAAATGCGTTGAAAGAAAGATAAAGAAGACGGAGGGCGCAAGCAGGCAGGTAGATAGGTAAGGCCGGTTGGAAGGAAGGAAGGAAAGAAGGATATGCGCGCCACCCCCAGGACGACACATCTGAGCTTGCAAGCCTGCAACTTTTCCCATCAGCGCGCAGCAAGCCCCGAGCTTGTTATGCGAAGCTTGAAGCATGTAACGCCAGATGCCGCATATTGGCTCACACCTGACCCACACAACCCTATCTGAACTCACCCTTCGTAACATACAAGACCGGACTTGATCCCTTTTCCATCTCTTCTCGGTCCCTTTCGATTCCACATTCGATGTAGCCTCGACTTCGCCAAGCTGTTTGCTGCCCCAGCATGTTGTTTCGCGATCACTTCCTTTCGGTTCCTTTTCATGCTACTTGTGTCGAGGGTTGTAATTAGCTGAAACTGTTACCTTAACTATATCGAGAAACCCTGAGACTGACTGTAACAAAGAACAATTTTCTCTGCGTAAGTCGAGTTTATGGCGCGTCGTAAAAGAAACAAGATCAAAATCTTGCACGAGATATAAAACACATTTATTTCGCAAAATAACTGTAGTAATTTTTGCAATTTTCAATTCTTTGTTCGCAACAGCGAAACCTTCCAAATTTATTACATTAGGAGAAAAGAATTTTTCACCATTTTTTTCCACCTATTTTGTTTTTATTACTACGCATATATATATATATATGTGCGTGACGTAATTCGGCAAACTGATCCGAAAATAAGTCGATAAAATCAAATGGAATTTGCATTGAGCTCAGATGTTCCTTCGATTTATTCTTCTGCATCTCATAGAAGAGAATATATATGAATATATATCGCACCGTGCGTAATCGCACTGAATCGATCATTCTCCGCGTGTCGATGATACAGGGCGTCATAAAATTTTACGCTAGTTCTCTTATGGCGATCATATTTCTTCGGTCCGACAACGACCAGTTCCCATTTTTCATTAATTATTCCCGTGAGTTTCCGCGCCGGTCGCTGGTGCACAATTACTTTTACACGCGCGCTATACTACCTGGCGATGCAATCGCGTATAGCCGGTTGAATACGGCGACGCATTCTTCGCGAGCTTAACATATTCTCCCTCTTTTGTTTAACATATTCGCTATTTCTATCGCGCGGCGGTGCGCTTTGCTGTAACGCGCGTTTTTTTTTTTTTTTTTTTTTTTTTTTTTTTATTACATAACAACTCCTACTCAGTTTATTATCCAGTGTGTGAATCTTTCGTCATAAACTAGCGAGAGCGGTACGGCGATGAGTTTTTGACGAAGAACACAATAAGTTTAACACAGATGTACTCTGTGTATCGACGCGCTGCTGATAATTATGTAAATAAAATGACCTCCGGTTTGCGTCGGTTAATTCAAATTAAATACTCCAATAACAAACAACAAGCGCGATGCAATAATTGGTTGAACTTGAATTAATCGAAACATTTCGATTTTTATTAAAATCATCTTCAGTTGGAATATTTATGACAACATTCATTTCGAGATGCAAGTGCGTTTAAACACAATGAATTTCACATTACAAAACCAAAAATGACGATGTCAAGTTGAAATGAAAATTTGTCAGAAGTAACGCATCTTAAAAGCTGAGTTCCGAACTCAGCGGGTACAAAGAAAATCCCGTGCGCGAATACAATCCCGCATATACTACAATAGAAACGAAACTCCGTCTCTCCCTCGTTGTTTCCGCAAAAAATTCAACGGATTATTTAAAATTTGTAAAAAATCGAAACGTTTTGATTAACTGAAGTCCAGTAATTATTGCATAACATCCTGCATTATTCGCTGTTGTCGTATTTCAATTTATTTTGGACAATTATATGCTCGTGCAAAAACTACTTCTACTACTACTTCTAACGCGAATTACATTGCTTGATAGTTATTTTAGAAAAAGAATAAGAATTTTTTTCCTCTCTAGCAAAAAAAAATAAAGAAAAAGAGACGTAAAAATTATCTGGTTTGTGACCTGAATCTCTCTTTACGGTATTATGTCAAAAAGTTCGGCTTTTCCAATAGTACGTACGTTTTTTTCTTTGACTTTTTTATGTTGCCTTGATCGGAAAAAGAAGTCACGGGGAACGGATAAGATATTGCGTCTCTTGTGCCGCACGGCACAAATCCGGGATAATCCGTTGAATTTCTGCGGAGACAACGGGAGAGACAGAGAGTTTCGTTCCTACACGTAGTACGTGCGGGTTCGTCGTATTCACGCACGCGGTTCTCTTTGTAACCACCGCCACTTACCCCGCGCTACCGCCGCAATGCTCTCGTATTTAGGTTTACGCCGCGTTTAAACCTGCTCGCGCGACAAATCCGCAGGAAGTGAGCGGCGAAGATCTTTACATGCGCGGAAGGAAGCACACACGACGGTTCTCTCCTCGCACGTGGGCGCGAGGGAAAAAGAAAGCGCGTTTAAATTTACGAACCGTAAATTTACGGGTTTGGTTTCGAACGCGAAATCTTGGCGATAATGAAAAAAAGCTCTCCTCGAGTTTTAATCTTTGCTTTACGCCCTCCCACGCGCCCGAGAATTTTACGCCCCGGGAATTAGTAGGATTTTTTTTATCCGACCCCATGGTACGTAGCAGCAACGGAGAGAATTAATCTGTAAAATTATTGTCGTTACGGCAATGGAGGCTGAGAACCTAATCTCTTCAATTTTCTCTCGCGTAATCTTACGTATTTTACTGCGAGATCCGGAACATAAAAATACAAATTGGGGCAAGAACTCACAAAGTTATAAATTCAAATATCGAAGTGTGCCATGAAATTTTTGACTTAGACGTGTTTCAGGATAGTTGTAACAAAATTGTTAATAATATACTTTGCGTGTCCTCGTGCATGATCGTTACGGTACATCGTACAGAAACTACTACTATTCATACCAAAGCAGCGCTTTCGACCCGGTCTGATGAAAAGTTCGAGCAAAAGTTCGCAATGTCTGTCCGGCCGACGAAAATCCCCGACGGAGGTCGGGCAGGAAGGGAATAACAAAGAAACTTCGCAACTCCCTTTAAGTCAGGAAACGAGGAGCTGCGACGAGGTTCCTCGCCCGTAAGATCTACGGTACTAAAAGTACCGCGCGCTTAGATTTCTGACCATTAAGACTCCACCGAGCGACGTATTTTTATGAAGAAAAGTGCAAAAAAAAAAAAAAGGAAAAAAGAGGACGCGAGCTCGTCCCGAACGATTTCTTTCATTCACGCACGAGTCACGAAGAAGAGATCGATTATGAAACTGTAAAACGCTTTACTTTTTTTTTACGCAACGTTAAAAACTAAAGAAAAAGTAATTCGATCGATAAATACGGCCTTGTTTCTGACAAAGTCGCTCGTTATTAGAGAAATAAGAAAAACGTGAGCGGCACCGAAATCGTCGTCGGTGGGGATGTAAAAGTATCGGCTGCGGGGATGTGGGCAGTGCTCGGGCTTCTTACAACGAAGTAATCGAAAAGTCGTAAATGCATTTAACAGCGCGAGTTCAACCGGAACGGCAGAAATCTTTTTGAATTTCGAGCTCTTGATGAAATCGCCCGATTCTGTGTTGATTTTAGGAGAGCAAGCGAGTTCTCTTTTGTACGTCAAAAACCACCAGAGAAAAGAACGTGTATATTGTCTGAAATGAAGAAGAACAATAGGCAAGAATGATGGACAACGTTCTCCGTTTGGAAGAGCAAAAAATTCCGTTTGAGACCTCTCTCGTGTACGCGAGAGACGTACTATGTCGCTTCTTCTCTCTTTTTTTCTTCTCTCTCTCTTTCTCTTCTGATTGAATAAGTATAATTCATTATCCTGAAGCGCTAAAACTCTCTCAAACGTAAGACACGATGCGATGTGCTCCCGGCATTTCTTCTGAAACGCGCAAAATTTGACGAAATAATCATCGGGTTCCTCTCATGACGACGTTTGTTCCCGGTGCAAATGGCTAAAAGTAAAATAATACATTTTCCGCTTTTTTTCTGACTCGTTACGCATTCCGGTGGGTAAATTTCGTGCCTTTTACGATCTTCGTAAAACCACGCCGTTACCAACTGTTCTCCGGTTCTGACGTTAAAAGATACACGTACTGGCACGGAAGCGAGAGCGCCGCTTCGCATGCGTATCGCACACACTTCACTCATGCAACGCACCGTGAAACGGACAAAAAAAAAAAAAAAAAAAAAAAAAAGGTGAATTGCAACAAAGAAAGACGGGAGAAAAGAATATAATCAGTAAGGGAAACAAAACAGACTGCCGGCACTTAAATTTCTCTCTTACCCGCTCAACCGACTGCGAAATTCACTGCGAATCCGTAAGCGGCTGGAAAAAAAAAATTTCTAGGTCGAACGCGAAGAAGGTGGAGCTCGCGCGAGTGGGCAAAAGTTGTGTGTGGAGGAATTTGAGGATAAATTTTGCGCTCTATGCTCGAATTAAATTCCACGGTGTGGTGGAAAAACTGTGTCCTGGCCGAGAGAGAAGAAGATAGTATAAACCAGAATGCTTTTTCATCTGAAAATGGTTTGGTACGTGTGCGATAAGCTGACAGTTTTGGTTTTGGTGCGAGAGCGTGTGTGCAAGCACGGAAAACATTGTGACAAAAATATGATGCTAAACTAAACTATTACATTGACTAAGTGCTTATAAACGGATTGCGTCTGCGTTCAAAAATAATACACTTTTTTTTCTTTTTTTTTCGTTAATCCATGCCTAACGCAAATAATACAATTAATTTTACTGACTTGATTTCGCTGACGGGATTTTCGCATTCTTATTATTTCTCTAAAATCTCGATAATGCAAACGCGACAATACAAAATACAAGAATAATTTAGAAATTTTTCATATACATAAGTATTTGTTCCGTGAAAAGCTCACGCAACGTGATGAATAGTGCAAGTGCAGAAAAAGCGATTACGCCGCCGTCGGTTCGTTTATTAAGCGTCACTGATATTGAATATTCGCGGCGCGCACATATCTTTAAAAGGATTTTCTGTTCGCGGATATTTCTCCGTTCCCTGATATTCGCCTGTGTGCAACACACAAGCGAACTAAGAACAATGCACGAAATTAAATTCTTTCGAGTATAGAGGAGCGACGGGAACGGGTTAGGGAACAGAGAGGAATACTATCCAATTCTGGTTTTTTTCGCATGACAAGCAAAGTGTGAACGTAACACGCGTAAAAATTCGAGAAATTCACACGAATGCGAGTAATATATTGATTCGCGCCCGCATATTTCATATTTAATCTCTCTCTCTCTCTCTGCATCACTGATTTAACCCTCCTTCTGCGCCGAAATATCGTGAGCGATATATATTTGCGATATAGTTTTTCACCGATCGCCGAATTAAACGATGTATCGACAGATATATTGAGGACAAATTCGAAAACACATTTCCGATTAAATGAAATATAATAAAACAAGTGTTTGCGCGCGCTCGCGCGCAATTTCCCCGCATTCTCCAGCAGAGTGTATGCATGCGGCCGCGTAACGCGGTTGTGACGGATGTGTATCGCCGCGCGCAATAGTGGTCGTACAACGGCAAATGGCATGTGATCTGTCCCTGGATGCCAATCGTCGGAAAATTTCGGTCGTGGTAGAATCGTCCGGATCAATGTTACGCGAGTTGCTGCATTGGCCTTCTGATGGGTAAAAGCGACCTCTTGCGCATGCAATACACGAATCCACTCTGGGACATTCCACTCGTTGACCAGACGCGCATTCTTTTCTCTCATTTCTTCCGTGAAATTCCGTATATATTCTTCTGGTTCGGTGAAACTGTCTTCTTCTGCTTTTTTTTTCTTGAATTTAAAAGAGTATCAAGATCCTTTCCGAGACCGGGAAGGAGTGTATTTAATTAAGGACCGTTTTATGCATAATTCGAGGATTTGAGAGAGGAATTCGAGCATCTGTTTATTGCACGCGCGCACGCCTGACGGCAGAGAGCTGAAAAAGCCGGAAACACGGCGACGGCATCAACGGTAACGATAACGATGTGGCAACAAGTGCTTTTAACGTTCTAACGGTAACGTTCGCTGCATTCTTGGGGAAGTGCTCGACGCGTTGCTCTCAAAGGATCTCGGCCGCAATGGTTTGGCCGGGTGATGTGAAGCAGGGATGCGGTGGCCGGTGCGAGAGAGGGACAACGAGATGTGTGTGAGATCCGATTTGCCTCACAATGAATTCTTTATATCTGGTCTGTCTAACTCGCTGTGGAGACGAAGAATCTTCTAAAATTTACATTAATAATAATTCGCGACAGAGAAATCCCGCTCTCGGAACACGACAAATCTGTTAAAATTTACAACTGTTTAAAAGACTGTAAGGACGAAGAAATCGGGATCGCGGTTCCAATTAGAGCCGGATATGCATCTAAAGAAGAAATACGCTTCCTAAAGAAGCTTTCAGCTCTTTGCAGCATATTCTACTTTTGTAGCAAATTTTCTAGCATCATCGACTCGGTCTCTTTCTCCTCTTGGTGTTTTGCTCTTGGTTCTTCAAAATCCGGCTTCTTCGTGCACCATGTGCGGGAAAGGGGGAGAGACTCATAGCGTGTAGCTCTTGCTTTTATATATATATATACATATATATGTATATATGTATATATATATTATTTTCATCCTATTTTCTTTACGAGATCTTTCCGCGAAACTGGTTCACGTAACATGTGTAGTACGTCTCGAGCAAACATCACGCATCGTTAAACATTCAAAAGTTCGAAGCGAAAGACAGCTGGCATTTTTTTTTCTTACTCGTTTCTTTTGTGTGCGCTGCGGAAGTGGTTTCTTTCAACTTTTTCTTTCGAGAATTTTTTTTCTAAAGGTGTGAGGCTCGAGGGATAACCTCGGGAGTTTCGCGCAACCTCGCAACAAGTGAAGTATTTAATGTTGCACGACGTGTGTTACGACAGACAATGTCTCAAAGATATCAACTCAAGAACAAGATAATACCACGTGCAATTAACGCGGACACCATTATTTCCAAGAGTATTTATGCACCGCCGTCCTCCGTTTTTTTCTTTTTTTTTGTTTGAGATTGAGCAAGAAAGCTTGAAGACTGGGGGAGGAGTGAAGGGTGGGGGGAACGGGTGCTCGATCTGTCGGGCCCAGCTGCTGGAGGGTGAACTACTTGATTTACGCCTTTCTTCCATCTTTGCTCGCGGAACATCCTCCGTCTCTTCCACTTCTTCTTCGTCTCGCGCTCGTTCTTCAACAACTCGAACGCTCCATTTCAACAGCTTAATTCGCTAGAAACATGAGTCTTTATGAAGTGTTAAACCTTTTCTCTTTATTTTTTTTTTTTTTTCACTTACACGTGTGTGCTCTCGTTGTTTTCCACAGATCTCGCAGTATCGAGAAAGTCGAGAAAGTCTATCTCGAATTGAAGGAAGATGTTTTGACTGATTTGTTGTTACTCTTCTCAACTTTCATCCCTTGAACATATTTTTCCGCGCGCAGCTTTAACGAGTTTCTAATTCTTAAGAAGTTTCACGGAAATGATTATATTCAAGTTTTATAGTTACGAAACTCGTTAAATTCAGTGTGTTCCACGCTGTTTTCAACAAGCATAGAAAAAGCTAATTACTTATTTACAAACAAACAAATTGACTTATTTTAAATGAATAATAATTTCGGTGAAAACATAAACTAACGGAAATCTTCGAAATTTCAAATCTACACTCTGTACTTACTTAGTTTGTATTTTTCACATCATTTTGTTGTTATTCTCTCGTGCTGTCTCAGAAGGTACGCTTATTAATACGTATGTGATAGCAAAGTGATAAATAAATCCCGGAGTTGTGTACAAATTCTATTTTATAATGTAACAATTTTAAGGGATACATTTCTCGCGTATGTTTTTCAAATAAGAACTTTTTTCTCTCCAACCAAGGGAGGATCTGCGTCGGACAATTTTTTAGGGGTCACGTGGAGTGGGCGTTTATTTTGTTTGTCTGCACTGTGGTTGTGAACTCTGCGGAGGGAATCTGTTTACTACCCAGTGTTGCGGCGTGGCACAAAAAGGTCTTTCGTCCGCATGGGTGATAAATTTCTGATATAAACTAGCTCCGTTTTCATATTCCTTTCTTTAAAAGCGCTCCAAGGGTATTTTCTTCCAACCACCTGCTTTCATCACAAGTTATCGCCATTCGTCATCAGCTTCGTGATATTATCTTTTAATACTGTGAAATTTCGGATATACATATATACATATAATATACTTATGCAAAATAAGATTTACTTTGTGATTAAGTAAATGAAAGAGCGGAGATATATAAAACAGCTGTTTTTTTTTTTTTTTTTTTTTTTTAATATTGTAGCGTTTGTTATTTTCCGTTTAATATTGTATATTTACGAGAGATCAAAAATCAATTGTTCAGAATTGTTTGGAATTGTGTTTCGTTCTGTAAACTAAATTCTTCTTCACTTTAATTACTCTCGTCGTGTCAAGTGTCGAGTACCCTTCAGATAAAGTGTCTGTTATTTCGGCGCGAAAACACGGCGATAATGGCACTGAGCTGTCAAGGTTTGTTCTTCTTTCTGTTGCAGCGTCAAGACGGACATGGGCGCAGCCGGTGCGGTATCTAGGCTCTACATTGCGAACGCGAATAAAATGGATAGCGGTAACTACAGCTGCGCCTTAGCGGACGTAGCAGCAGCCACTATGGTGTCCGTCCACGTGCTAAACGGTATGAAGTATAAGAATACTTTTGCAGTTAGATATATACTTTTGTACATTCGTTTCTAATTTTATTACAAACATAATTATTATAAAGAGCGTAATATAGAAAATGATGTGAAATAGAGAGTAATGTATGTGATCTTTGCTTACAAAAGAATCTCGCGAAAATTCCGATTTTGATGGAACTTCGCACACATGTAAAGAAGAGAGAGAAAGGAAGTAAATAAATGAATTTGGTAATTTTTGCTTGCTACCCAAAGACAATTCTAAAGAATGTAATTATTCTTCATATGTAGAGCTGCTTTTTGTTTTGTTCGATATATTTAAAAACTTATTGGAGATATAAAAAAAAATGTTTTATACAAAAATTTCACAGTAAAGATAAGAACATCTCTATAAAATCTTTTAGAAGTTTGGCAACTAAAAATTTAAATTTATCTATATATTTCCTCTACAAAGTGTGCAAATTTTTATCAAAATCAGTATTTTGGAGTTCGCGAGGTCTTCTTGTTGTGTAAAAAATTTTAAAAACAAGTTTTTTCCATGCGTATCACGAGCGATAATTTGTCATTGTTTTGTAATTGCAAATTGAAAAGCACATTCGTCTGTATTCGAGCAATCGCGATTGCACTCGAAATCGAAGAATCAGTTTCTGTTCGCTGCCGATAACGGGGTTTGGGAAAGCGAGACCCCGAAGGAGAAGAACCGGAGAGTTGTGTGTCAGCTCCCCACACCTTCGGTGGCACATGACGCCTATCGATATAATTTTCCACTCCTTTGCACGGTCGATAATTGATTTTCCACGGCTTTTCAACAGCGCAAATGCCTATTACCGATCTCTCTTTTCTTTTCCTATATATCTACTGCTTTCCGTTTCTCGCCTTTCTCACGGTCTACCGGTCTTCGTCTTCACACATCTTCTGCCAGTCGATCGTGCAGAAATACAAAGCTGTGATTTCATCGGGGTAAATAACCGGCGACCGACGACGACACGGAGGTGCTGCTGTTGACGGGTAGTTCGATCGCTTCTACGTGATCTTCGTGGTCCTCATTTCCGTTTTGTCAACGAGTTTCTTGCGCTAAATGACGTTTCTGTGACGGTTTTGATAGAAAAAATATATTTCGCGTCAAGATACTAAACAAAACTAAGAATTGAACATAGGAGTAACTACTTCTAATAGATTATTATATATAATTATATTTCTAATATATGTAATAATGTAAATTGAAGTGTCATAGAACGATAGTTTTATTTTTTTTTATTTTCCACTTGTTCGAATTTCTTTCTCGTGCAGGTGCGCTAACCAATCTGTTTCCCTGCGCTCTGTGTAATATCGGTACATGGCATATATTCATAGAAAAGTTTCGCTGGATGTATTCATACGGCGACTCATTTCTTCTCTTCAGAAGAACGCCGCGAAGAGCCGGCGTCGCGGAACTCTTCCCTCTTTTGTAATATTCTCATTCTCAGTACGTAGTCAAATTAGCGTTTAAAATGTACATAATTTTCTCGAGTGTGCTAATTCTTACATTCCCAATTCCGTTATAAGAACAACCGTTACAGCTAGCGAGGACAAGTTTTATTATGAAAATCGCGGAAGGGAAAAAGTGCGAAAATTTTATCTCGTTCTAATAAACGTCATTTATTTTTTTTTTTTTTTTTTCCGTATCCGTTGTATATTATCTAAAAAGTGGAAGTTCCGATGTAGTTTGTTAGGTAGAAACAAATAAACACAGATAGGAGTCAATCTTCTAAATAGAATTAACACGTATATAAAAGTTGATTCTTTTAATCGAGTTAAAGCGAAGTTTATAGATAAACGACTTTATCGTTGCAATTTGCAAGAAAACTCATATTTAACTCGATTCTTCGTTTTACTGCTCGGCGTGCAATTCTCGACGCCCGCCGCGCCGCATTGTTCCACCCTCTCTGTTGATCTATAGCGCGGTTTTTTGATTCTTTCCTCTTCTGCTGTTTTCTCACTCTTTATCTTTCGACGACGACGTAAACCGCGAAAGTTTCGTATCGCGCGACCAGATCGTAGGGACTCGATGACGCGTGCTCTCGTGTGAAATGCCGCTAAACGCGGGCTTTATAGTAGCGGATGGGCGATGCCACTGCAAGGCGGTCGATATGCCCCCCCCCTCCTTTGGATTTGAGGGCGGGGGAGGAGAGAAAACGTCTTTTGAACTTATAGAGAGGGAGCTCAACCGAGTTTTCACGGCGGCTTTTCGCGCTCGGGGGCAGATCGGCTCTTCGGAACGCATCTAGGTGATGTGCATTATTTACGGCGGATTGGACTTAAGTCGGTCCAATACGAGAGCAGTTCGATCTTCTTGGTTGGAAGTTTGACGAGAGAACGACCACGGAAATGCGAACTTATGATGTGTAGCATCCGAGGAAGACAACTTTATTTATTTATTTCATTTCAATTGTTAAAATGTTGCAGCATCGAGTTCGTCATTTACAGTTTGTTCGGCTATGTTTGATGAAAGACGCGGCGTACGTATGTACATATAATTACAATATTCCTGATTGTGTTGCTCCTTCGGTAGCGCATTACTGGCAAAACAAGTATCTTATTATCTCGCAACGTGCACGCGAAGACGCGAAACAAGGTATGGCAGTAAACCACCGTAATACCGTGTCGCGATGAGTATGCGGAATGCGCAAGTCGGTGAGTTATTACCGCGAGTGTTGTACGCCGGTAACTACAAGAGCGATCATAATACTGGAAGTAATGCGAATTTGCTTGACAAGTAGTCGGACGCTCGAGGCTCGCATTCGAAAGTAGTTTGCCGCGGCGTAGAGTCGATCCACGTTTCTGAAATTTCGGCGTTGATGCTCCATGCATCGTGAAATGTTTCGCACTTCCGCCTCCTATCTCGTCCTATCCGTTTATGCATGTGATTGCTCGCTAATGACGTCCGTCAGGAGCGAGCAATTTGCGAGAACTGTGGCCATCTTTGACCATCGCGACTTGGACTGCATTCTAATAATCCCCGATGAGAACCGACGAGAATCGGCGAGAATTCGTGCGCGGCGTTTTGCATTATTAAGGTAACACGCCGAACAAGCGTCTTTTGGCAACACCGGCAACTTCACGCGCTCGTGCACATTTTCGTCGAAGATAAGATCTTTTTTTTTCCTACTATTGCTTTTTGTAATGTCGTTTTCTCCAGAACACGTAACGCAGTTTTCGCTACCTACTTCTTTTTTACTGTATTTAATATATATATATATATTTTTTTTTTTTCATAACATATGCCGGGATGTCTCTCATTTTATAATTAATTATTCTCAAGGTATTAATTAACTAGACTTGAAATGAAGCACATTATTTGATACTATCTCAACGCTTGAGGGACTTTCTTGCGCGACATTTCCTTCCTCTTTGTGGCTCTTCTTTTACTTTGCAATCTTTGTACTCTCATTCCTACTAGAAAATTACTGTCGGCAAAAAGATGGAAAGAAGAGAGAGAGAGAGAGAGAGAGAGAGAAAGATCTTGTTAGATAAAATATCTCGGCTTTTTAATACAAGTGTCATTTAGTGAGATTAAAAAAATGCATTGACGGAGAAGAATTCGGGCAAAGTATTATGTAAGAGAAAAAAATGCATTGATAAGATTGCCGAGAAAATATAATCGTGAAACAGTGAACCGAACAGTGGAGTCCACATAAATGGCGCTGATAAATGCAGCTGAGAAAAGGCGTGGAGAATGTGTGGGTGGCGGATAGCTTGTTCTCGAAAATGAGTAGTTTCTGGCCCAGTTAATGCCTACAAGGAGAGACAACGCGAGCACGGAGTTGGTCGGCCCGGTTGGTTCCTGGCATGGAAGCGGGGTTAGAGAGGTTATTTCGCGGGATGTCACGCCCTACCCATTAATAATCGTAGCCGCAAGCTCCAAGAGGACTACACGTCGACCCGCCTCTATCCCTTCTATGACACGGAAGTCTGCCTTCGCCTCTTCGGCATCACTGTGCTACGCTTGAGTCTGACCCCTCTCTCTCTTTCTCTCTCTCTCTCCTTTCGACATCGTCGTAAGACCAGGCGTGAGGAGTTTACAAAGCTCTCGTCGCAAGACGTAGTTAACGTAGGTCCGCCCGCGCGCACACGGTCATGTATAATATACAGAAGGAATCTCCAGAGGGCGCTTGACAGCTCATTTCGCATCCGCCTTTTTCTACCGCGACGATTCTTTAAGCTCCCTCTCCCCCTTCCTCCCTCTTCGCGGACTCGAGTCGTCCTTCCCCCGGCGACGGAAGCAAAAGAAAATCGTACCTCCGCGCGTTGTGCCGAGTCTGATTAATATATCGCGCGGTTACACGGAATATTAGACAATTCTCGACTTGGGAAGAATAAAAATTTACATTTCTTCTTTTCCCAACGTAGAATATATAATATATACTCTCTTAAATAATCGCGATTAAATTCGTTCCGTCTTTCCGTCTGAGCAAACAATTCGGTGCGCGCAAATTCGCATTCGATTATAAAGACCGAGACGATTCGAAAAGAGAAACGTTCTCGCGTTCGAAACCGCGAGATGTGAGACGAGGATTGAAACGAAATGAATTTCGCATTATGCGGTTTATCTATATCTATAGGTTTGATAAATTTGCAAGGATCCAAGCACCATTGAGCGTAACATTCGCGTGCCGCGCGCGATGTTGCAACGTGATTAGCGAAGTCAATGAAATTACGACGTATTTGCATGCGATGTTATGAGGCATCGCGTAACGCGCACGAGTGATATCGTACCGTCAGCATGAGTGATCGGCTAATTATATCGTAATTAAACAGAAGTTGAAAGGCGAAATACACGGCATAATCCATGTCAAATGAGATAGATATCTGTCGGCTAAACGCGTTGAATATTCTATCACGTATGACTCATATGCAAATAGGTCTTAACTATTACTATAATGATTATTTCATGCACGCGCAGGCACGTCTTGCAAATATTATGATAATAAAGGGTTTTTTATACTTTATTTTCTCTTTTTTTGCATTTGATTTTTTCTAGCTGGTATATATATATAATATGTATAGAAACGTTCCGACCGAGTTTTCTCTCGCGATGTTGGGAATATGATTCTCTCTTTCTTTTTCCTGGATTAACGAAAGCATCCTGAATAAAACGGGAAACGTCTTAAGTCACTGAGGACTCGGACGATTCAATTAACGAGACGAAGATCCGGGATTAAGAGCCGATTTACCAAGAAGACGCGTAAACAGAGTTGTAAATTTTTCTCCGACCGGGGAGCGTTTAATTGAATCTCTGAAAAGAAAAAGAGAAGTGATCTTTCGTATGACTGCCCGCTAAATGACGTGTCGCGGAGGATGGTGTGTTTTCGACTTTAGAGAAACTCTCAGGAATCAAAACGTTTGATTGCGCCAAGAAAATAGAATTAAAAAAAAAAAAAAAAAAAAAAAAAAAAAAAAAAAAGAGATAATACACGCGCGTGTATGAGCGAGATAACAATTCGATTAATTTTTTACTGGCACAAATCTGACATCATTTCACTTATTAAAGTATACATATTGCCAATATTACAATATTTGCAATATAATTGTGCGATACAATATTACAATACGATACATTACACATAAAGTTAAGTGTGTTAAAATGTTATTGCTCTATGTTAAATTTGTAATTAATGTGGCCAGTTACAGGTGCGTATACGATAACGTGTTGAATTGCCGAGAAATTTGCACGTCAATATTGCCGCGTGTGCCACGGCATGCATGTGTACAGACAAACGCGCTTGCTGTTAAACGCGTGTGGAATATCGAATGTCGTGAATACTTTCTCACTTGCATTATTGAAATCTAATGACTAACTTCCTGTTTCTTTCGACTACATCTTGCGTTTACACACGTAAGATAAAAATGACAATGAGATTTTTTTTTCAAGTACCTACATTTGATGTAAGAGCTTTCTTAATATAAAAGTAATATTTTTTTTTTTCACACGAACGTAACAAGCTATCTCGAGCAGCCATTTACATAACTTGCGCGCAAAACCGCAGCTTTTGTCATTTTTCAATATGGTAGTCGAACGTGGAATTGCATCGCATTTGATATTTCGATGTGGATTTTACGGGCGGTCGAATTCACATTTACGTTTTGAAGTTTTGGACGATTCACAAAAGCCAAATATCGCTCGCGATAGCTGCTCTCTCTTTATGTAATAGTTCTTTCTTTCTCACGGTACTTTGTGAGAGACAAAGCGAATAAATAGATCGAAATGTTATTGTCTTTATCATGAAATATACAATATTTTATCCGCTACATACACACAGCTAGTAAATTAGTTACGATGTATATGTATGAGATAAATTATATTGAATTCAAAATGAATGTATAAATTCGGCAAATTTGAATCAAATGCAGAATGTAATTCAACAAATAATATATTAAATTCTAATGTATCAATATCAATACGTTTCGACTTCAGTTTTAAGTTATCTTTAGTTAATGATATACACTTAAATTAACAATCACTGAGTATTAAACAATAGAAAACTTTTGATTACACAATTTTGTTTAAAGAGTAATGGCAAAAAGATTTATTTTTTTTGCCCATTTTTTGGACCTCGAATTTCAAACTTTTTTTTTTATGTCAAATATTACTATATGATAGAACATTAATCCCAGAGAAACTTTAAGATGAGCATAGGCATGATTCCGGAGATATGAAGAGGCGTTTTGAGCAGAAATAAGATTTGTCTATGCAAACATATCATAATATCGCATATCGATATATATATATCGCATATCGATATATATCGCATATCGATATATCGATCTTCTTTTTGTTTCTAATTGATTCCAGCAAAGTGTTAAAATTTGATCCAATGGATCATAGATGATCTATTCGACAGAATATATCTTCAACAGATTACATGAACTTCAGCCACGCATTCTTCTTTATGCAATACCCTGACTGGAAATCATCACTTTCACCCCCTTGTATCTTCAGAACCGTGCCCATGCTCATCTTGAAATTTTATTGAGATTAATGTTTGATCTAATAGTACTATTTGCTATGAAAAAAAGTTTGAAATTCGAGATCCAAAAATTAGGCGAAATTTGCCATCACTCTTTGTCAAATTTATATATTCATTTTGAATTAACCGTTTAGAAACTGAAGACAGTCTCATAACATTTTCCGTCTATAAATATTCTTACTTTCATTGTTTTATTAATATATATAAACTAAACAAATAAGCAGATATTAGGAAGAGAGTGAGAGAGAGAGAGAGAGAGAGAGAGAGAGACAGAGAAAGAGCAAAACTCCAATAAAAATTATCGCAGTAATTAGTAAAGATAGCGAGCATAAAAAATAAAATTTAAAACTAGAAGAGAAATTAGAGATCGAAACGTCGCGATACATGATATTTGTCGACCGGGGTCGAAATGGGAGCTCGAAATAGAAATATTGCTCTCTCGATTATCAGCGTAGATTTCACAAGGAGATTTTCAACGATAATTCAAACATATTTCTTTTTTCAAAGTCTACTCTTTTCCGTTTTGCTTATATAAATCTTTCTCTGCTGCTAAATTTTTAATTTAAAAAATTATATTATTTGTTTTTCTTATTTAAAATAATAATAATTTACAATATGAGTGCAATATATAATAACGGTAATTTTTGCAAACGCTCACGGTATTCATGTGACACCGCGTGATCCGCGCGAGTCACATAAAATACAATATTTGTTAAAATACGTGTGATGAAAAAATAATATTCGGCTTTAATCCGCTACGTTCTCCGCTCGTCATGCAATATCAGCGAAATATCGAGGACGCGCGACCATTTTTGTAAACATTTCCAGCATTTTCGAAAAAATTCGAACCTGCGGTTTCAACGATATTATACAGCACGACGTAAACAAAAAAAAAAACACACACACACACACACACGTATCAAGAGCGAAAAAGGGAGCGAGCAATATGGTTAATTGCATGCGTTTTCGTATTGTTGCAGGAGAGAATCCAGCCGCCATGCAACACGGCGGCACCTCGGCCCCGAGGGCGACCTTTATCTTCACCGTTGTGATATCACTATCGTCGCTTCTAAGGTGACCATGATGACCCCAGTGCGTTTTGAACCTGCGATTCGAATGGTGCTAACTTTCTCACCTTCTCCCTACGGAAACTCGTGCGCACTCGGAGCGTCCTTCCGGACATACGGACGAGAACTTCGAGAACACTTGGATCGCTTCGCTCCTTTTGCAGGAAACCGCATGGCAATTGGCGCGAGAAAATTGCAACGGAAACACGGATATATATTCTCACGCACGAACACGTATGTGCGTGACAGAGACGTGTCACCCCTCCTTCGTGAATTCGTTTCGATCGTGAAGTAACTTTCGGACGAGTAGCTTCGCTAGAGAGAAGCCCCACTCGCACTTTCGGCGCGAGAGACAGCACGCGTATCAGTTTCTTTGCAGACATTTCTGAGTATCTCACGAGAAACTTGACTAATCGCTTCCAACTACGATCGATGTACGGGGATTTAACGTCGGAGGACGGAATAGGGTTCGCGCTAAGAGAACACGCGCTGCGAATTTCGGGAAAGAGACGAACAGAAACTTTTAATCTCCGCTTCGTCTGCGTGTGTGTGTGTGCGTGCGTGTGTGTATGTATGTGTGTGTGTGTGTGTGTGTGTGTGTGTGTGTGCGTGCGTGCGTGCGTGCGTGCGTGCGTGTTCGAGCTCTTGGTATTAACTAATGTGCGGACGCGTTGTTTTATTGCGCGCGCGTTGTTTAAGCGCGCGCTCAAATGCGGAATCGTTAATTTAAAAAATTCCGTTCATGTGATATAAATACGTAACGCGCGTGAGACTATACTATATATATATATATAGAAGCAAGTGATGGTGGGAAAACAATCACGTGATGTGCAAACAATTGCAATCGACATTTTCATTTTTACTCTTTTATCTTCAAACCGTCAAGCACTTTCAACATCCGCGCTCGATACACAGCTGACTTCTGGAAGTACCGACGTAGACATACATTCTATTTGCTCTTAGTTTTCGAGTGCACATACGCGATGAGAAATTCTTTTTTTTCATCAATTTTTCAACATCATTTTTTGCGGAGGATGTAACACGCACAACGAACGAAATATCGATCGAAGATTAGAGTGTGTCTCTAACAGCGAACGCGTTTTACAAAAGTTTGGAATATATATATATATATATATAGGTATATATACTTTTGTATATATACGTACATATATACTTTTTTATATGCGTATATATATTTGTTGAACTTGTATTAACGTTGCACACACTGTTGTATACCTTTAGTGCGAGAATAATATAAAAAATTTCGAAACACAGAGATTTGTCAAGTGACACCGTCCAAGGAATTCGGCACTGCTACAGTTGCATCAGTAAATAAGCGTTTTGTTTTAATCGAGAGGTGAAACACGTTGCCAGTTACGCAATGTTCAAAGTTTGTTTCTCAGTTTAATTATACAATTATATATGTCTGCGATAGAGTAATAAAAAAAAAAAAAAAAAAAAAAAAAAAAAATTTAATTACAAAATCGAGATCCGCGCGCGATTTATCGTAAGTTTTTTTCTTTTCTGTATTAAAAACGATTCATCAAGCAAGTCAATGTTTACTCGCCAGAGATCATTGGCCTACTATTTCACAAGTGAAATAACCAACGTTAAGAAAAACAATGTTATTGTCACTCGGACTGAATATTTTCGAGGCTCGCAATGAATCGAAAAAGCAATTTGCTTGAAACAAGCACGAAAGAAAACAAGCATGAATGATTGTGATATGTTTATTATAGTTTAACGACTTCATATGCTCAGTGAAACATGCGCGACATGAAAGCTACGTGGAGAATGCATTCATTCCTTTCGCTTCGCTCGCTACTCAAAATACGCCTGACGCTGATGAACATGACGTAAAATCCGCTGGCTATCAAGAGATTATGCAGCTACCGTAGATAGAAACAGAGTTTTGTTTTTTTTTTTTTTTTGACATAGACTCTTCTTCCTTCACAGTTGCTACGTTACCAGATTTCAACATTATGAACAAACAATATTCGCGTGTCTCTCGAAAGCGTAAGCAATTAACCATACGATCTTTATCAATCTCAACAAGAAGAACAATATAAAATTGAATTATTTTATATGCATTTTGTATGGAAAAAATTCTCATATGTGCAACATAATAAAAACAAACACGTGTCAATTTTTTTTTTTTTTTTTTTTTTTTTTGCAACGCAAGCAATTTTTAACTCTTCGTGTATATATCGTTCGTGAATTATATACATTTCACAAAGATATCACAATCCATTTGTGAATAAAATACGCATTAAACAAGAAATATAATGCGCACAAATAGCTCGTGTGTATTTGCATTTTGGAGATTTTACAAATGCTCAGTGTAGTGATGAGTGTGCGTATACACGTACGATCGCGTTAGAAATGTGTATTCGAAGCACTCGGGCAGAACGTGTGTGGGAATTGCGCGGGACTCGCGGAGTGCGGCACACCGGTAAAAGCGCGACAGTCAGACAAGGATCGATCGGGCAACAAATTGTCGATCGTGCCGATGGAAAATGAACCGTTAAGCAGCCCACCCTGACAATGACGTACGGTTAGTTTGGCGTAAATCAGTAGTTTCTACTCGCGGCGATGCCCTCGTTTTCGGCGGCTGTGTAATGTGATAATTTAACAGAGGCATTATTGCACGAGCAGGTGCAAAATATTTCAACGAGACGCGCGTGCGGCCGCGCGCGCGCGCGCACGCAATTTGTTACGCAAAAACCACATCCGTAACCAGCGTACTATAAATTTAATTATTATTTCGAGAGAAACCGAATCTGGAAACGCGAGTATCGAAATGAACATTGAATTGCAACGACGTTCGCCGAGCGTTTTGCCGAGCAAACTTTTCAATCTTTCCATTCGCGGGTCTTGCGCCTTTTTTTCTTCCTTTCTTTTCTTTTTTCTCCGCGGCTTTCCCGTCGTTTCTTTTGATTATCATTGGCTTCTCTCTTCCATCGCTATTTCTTCTTTATGTTTTCACGAAAGTTTCGAGACGTTTGTCGACCGCGTTCTCTTGTTCCTGCAGAAGCGTGAAGTTCAGATGACCTTAATTCGCGGAAGCTCAATTTGTGAATTAATGTCAAGTGCGCAAACTCAAACGGACAGTTTTACAACGTTGTCGGGAGCGTAAGCGCAAATTTTCCACGAGAATCGTTCAATTTTGTTTGTCGACTGTTATCAGTTTCGATTGTTTACCTGATCCACATTTGCTCTCACATGACATTCGGTCTTTTTCAAAACGATGCAGAAAGAAAAAAAAGTTGCAAATATTGAACGATGTTATTAATTCGGAGAAAGAAAATTATTACGTGCGCAGACAGAAGAAGAATTTTTGTTTAATCCGTTCAGTTCATTTCTGCTGGTTAATTTTAGATATATTATTTCTAACGACGGGGGAATATGAATTTCGAATATGAATTTCTACAGGTAATTCGAAATATATTCGAATTAATTTCTATTGCATCAAGCGAGTCTCGAAAATATATATATCATCCATGTATATGAAACACAATTTACTCACGGGAATGTAAACTGATACGAGATATCATATACATATATTGTTTGTAAAACTTGAGACAGTTTCACTAAAACAAAACGAGTTATCATTTTAATTTCGTTATTTACAAAATATACTTCGCAAGCAACTGAAACACTTGCGTTGTAAAAAAAAAAAAAAAAAAAAAACCAAAAAGCGTTGCGTTACACAAGATAAATTTCTCTCTTCCTCATTTGCATTCGTTTATTATGTAGATTTCGTTTACGAGCAAAACAATTCACGGAGTTTGAAATTGCAAATTTTGTAGATACACGCTTTATCCGCAACCTTTTAATAATCTTTTCCGAAACAAAACACGCGGCGATTTTTGTCCCGCGCAATTTTGTTTTACAAAATTACATCCAATTATAAAGTGACCCCCTTCGGAACGAGCATTGTTTCGGTTTGTTTGATTTTTTTCTTTTTGTCCGATCAGTGCCACCGTTGCGATTACCTGACGATTATTGTTCGTTCGCGCGAAATTTCCGCGATAATATCACGTGAGTATGTGTACGTCTGTACAATGAGAGAGTCTGCGCGCGAGAGATTGCGAGTAAAAAAAACTAAATCTACGTGTGTTCGATAATCTAATTCCGAAATTAGAAATTGCGTACGCGCGGAGTGTGCCGTTTTCTGCGAACGAGAGTTGTGAAAGGAAACGTGCGAAAATGTGTGATGCACGTATGTATGTACAATGTGTAACATGCGCGTCGTCATGCCGCGTGAAAATGGACGCGCGCGCGCGCGCGCGCACATGCCACGTTCTCCAATATATTCTATCGTCATTAATCATATTTCATCCCCCCACACATCCATACTAATGTATTCACGATAACGGTTAATGCAAGTCTGTAAGCATCTGTAAGTTATTGGTACTATTATATCATCATTAAATGCGATAAAGCGAACACGAGAACACCCACGGATTTCCCTTCCTCCCTCCCCAAGTCACCTCCCTATCAGCAAGCGCAGGAAAGACAGATAGGAAAACTCATTTAATGGTCGATATTCATTGTTCATTATTTATAAAAACCTCAAAACGCAGAATACAATAAAATGTATAGTACTTAATTGAGACGTTGATTCTTGTCCGATTTCTCCTTTTTCTCGATTCGTTTCAACGGAGGACATTCTTCTCGAGATAATGAAGAAAAGCGCTACGTACATATATATATATATATATCTATAGGGTGCTGCATTCACTTTCGATGTTGCATTCAAAGGTAATTGACTCGAGAGCACTTTTCGCGATCGTGCGTGTTAATTCCATTGTATAAACTTGATGAACTTTTATTGGTTTCGAATTAGGATTCGAGGATCCGAAGGCGCGAGATGAAGAAGGAAAATTGTGCGAGAGAACGTTACTTAGCGTCCATTACGAAAAGACGTTCCATCAATTCAACTCCATTGCGTCTCTTATATATAGCCGTCAGTCTTATTCTTTGAAAAGAAGAAGAAACTCGTCGTCGACTCTCGAATCACGACGTCTCTCTCTCTCTCTCTCTCTCTCTCTCTCTCTCTCTCTCTCTTAATAGTTGCTCCTGACACGATTATGGAAATCGATACTACACTAAAGTTACGCGCTCACGTATTCGTGAATCGTGATCGATAATTCAAGCGCGTTTCAAGCTGATAATGTCTTTCCTCGGTTGATTTTCCTTTGCCGACTCCGAAATAGACTGGAGGATTATTCCGATGGGGGCGAGGAAGAAACTTATTTCAAGGGTTTCATGGACGATCTTCTCAGAGTGGCGACACAATGATAAACTCACCCCGGACGAAAGTCGCTACGATAAAAGCCACCGGAAGAGACTCCGCTCAAGTGCCGACTGTTGGGCGAAAAATTGAAAAAAAGAGTAACAAAAAAAACCCGAAGCGCGAGAGAGCGCCCGGCAAAAAAAAAAAAAGAAAAAAAAGAGAAACATCATCGCCGGCTCTGCCATACTCCGGGCAGATCGGGTGCGTTAAGCATCCGCGGGTTTTAAAAGCTCCCTTTTCAGCAATACACACTGTCCTGGAAAAAAAATACTAAATCAGAATGATGACACTGACGGTTGTTGCGCGAAAAACCGAGAAGAACCGAGGTGTGGGAAAGAGGTAAAGTATAGTCTCGCCATCGGTGACGTGAACGGTAGTAGCGTTTGTGTGTTCCGGATGCGAACAGACAAATTATTTCGTTGCTCGTAATTTCCTTTCGCACAATTGTCGCGATACGTCTCTCTTTCTCTCTCTCTCTCTCTCTCTTTTTTTTGCGAAATTTGCGACAATAAGACGCGATATTAACGTTTTTAATGAACTCTTCGTAAAGAACAATTACACTCTAAAGTCAATTAAGAAGTTTGTTACATGAACGTAACACAAAGTAGGTTGTATTGTTAATATGTATTGTAATTACTTTTAAAGATGGAATTTTGTTTTGAAATTGTGTATCGTATCTGCTCGCGTAATTAACAATCAAGCGATGAGGAGTAAAAACGCAGAGTAAAAACACTGTAAATTTGAAATTAATTATAACAAAATGACGAATTTCTTATTATTTCTTTATTCTAATAAAAGAAATACATTTTTCATTGTTTAAAAAATTTCAATTTTTATAGCAAAAAGTATTTTATTTTTTCACATGACAAATACACTCGCGTTACCTCAAAGGGATCATTTACTCATGACGAGTATACTTGTCAAACATCGTTAAAGAGTTAATTTTTTTGAAAAACCGAATAAAATATAAAAGATCCGACGGTCGCACACTGCTGCTGGTTAAATACATACATAGCGCTGCGCTTCAACGTGCCGTTTGTCAACGTTCGCGGTAATATTTTCTTTGATTGAGGAGAAAATATCAACTCGCGCAGCGCGAAAAAGAAATTCGAGACCGGCGAAACAAACCGCTTTATTCCGAGATAACTCTCGAGGATGGGTGGTGTTGCGCAATTCCTCGTACCTCTCCATTGTCCTACAGCTCGCGTGAGCAACGTTTCTCTCTCTCTCTCTCTTTTTTTTTTGCAAGAGGTGGCAGAGCAGAGAAAGACATAAACCCTTTGTCATAATTTCGCACTGCGGCGGCACGTAGTGGATAGGCGACGCGTGGAATCTTCTGCCGCATACCGTTGTTGGGCTTATGCATCATCGCGACGCGGCCAAGTTGAGCGTGTTTCGAAAAACAAAAATAAAAAACAAAAAAACAAAAAAAAAAAAAGAACGGACATCGCGCTACACGGTTGCGGTCGTAAAAATCACGCCGCCCGACTTTTGCGATCCGATCGTTCCTTTTCAATGGGGAAAAAAACTTATCGCGCAATCGCGCTATTTGTTCCAAAATAGTGGAATCAATAGCTTTACTTAGATATTCATATGTTTTTGCGCATCGTTTTTTTGCGATGTACAGCCTCTGTCTTTTACAATACGAGGCAAAATGTTTCGAGTCTCCGCAAACGTGCGAGAGCTATGTGAGAAAAGCGTTAACGAAAGATTTTTTTGTGAGTGGCGAAATATACGACCGAGACAAGAACAGTCAATGGCGTACGTTGTTGTTACGGTATCAGTACGCATTGTGTGCGGATACGCGTGTAGTACGCGACACGTACACGCCCGGGCTTACCTACCTACCTACCTACCTACAAAGCTGAACGCGTATTGGCAGTTACACTACGTTACGTGTCGGCGCAGTGTGTACGTACCATTACAATGTATATAGCTCGGTCAAGTCAACACGCTGACAGAGAACGTCCATTACTTCATCAAACCCCGACCATCGTCGACAGATCCGTCCACCGCCAATTTGCCAACAATCGTGACACTCAGTCAGTATAAACAGCTCCGGCTCTTTGACTACGGCAAGCGGAATAGCCCCAAGTAGAGAATTGCGATTCAGACACAGGAGCAATGCGCTTTGGTGATCGTAGATTTGTTTGTTTGTATTTTTTCTTTTTTTTTTTAATTCTGTTGTAAACGCGATTTTGTGCGCGGAGAGCATTGCGAGCGAATTGCTCAAGCATATTGACGTGAGTATGCTGAGACGTATCCTGAGACATCTATTACTTATCAAATCGTGAAATCTGAAAGAAATTGCGCGGAAGCAGTAGCGCGCTGGCAGTAGTGTCCTTAAAATGCAATATCCAGATGGGAAAACCGATTTATATCAAATTTATATCGGATTTATTATATCTCGGAAAGGTTGGAAGACCGGTTCCGGAAGCTGCGGTTGCTTTGCGATCCGCATTTCTCTTCTCGGAGAATACAGAAAGACGATGCGGTCGTCGGCAAGGACGTTTCTGGCGAACCTTCAGCTTAATTGTAGCGTTTAATCGAAACGGGACGAGTCTCGTCGGATTAATTATTTAAACCCCCTTAGGCTAACGTTAAATTAATGGACACGATCCCGCAATGTTACCGCGACATCGATAATTCCGCAGTTCTGTAACCGTTTCTATTAAACCATCCGGGTTTCGTGTCGGGACACACGTGACGCTTATAGAAACATAACTCACTCGCGCGCCGTATATTACGTTTATGGTTGTGTCACTGTTGTCGCTGCTCTTGACGACTTGTTTTTTCTTTTTTTTTCTTTTTTTTTTTTAATAAGTTGTCGGAAAGAAAATAGCGCAACTGACTGAGACGGCACGGCTTTTTTTTCTCTCTTCGATCGCTTTTTTTTTTTTAAATAGAATGACAACACGATACAGTTCTCAAGTTTCTTTAATTTTCTAAAATATTCACAACGGATATTTCTAATCTTTCCTACTAATGAGATCACATCAAGATCCGATCTTTCGAAATAGCCGGCGGGCCTTCCAATTTCAACTTCCGTCAAAGTCATTCATGTCAAAGCAATAAGCAACAATGTCTGCAATTTCCAGCCCACTTTGGAAAAGATGACGTTAGAGAGCGAAAATGTGTTATACGCCGTTTGAAGAAAACTGGCGTGTTCCACGCCATTTTCCCTTAAATTATTATTTGTATTTTTTTTTTTTTTTTTTTGTAAAAGTAAGGTGTGACACGAATTCTAAAACGCGAGGTTTTGTCGAACCAGCATATAAATCAAAATACAAGATCCATACCGGTATAATTTAAATTAATTAAATCGTCACACTTGTTATTTTGTTATTTCCGCAATTCCGAGTCGCATTAGCGTTAATGTGTTTGCGCAGCAAGCGCGTGTCCTAATAAACCGTAATGCGCGTTCGAATGTCGTACCAGGGAATATCTTCTAAAGACCAAAGAACACAGCGCCATTATGGTCTCGTAGTGTCGGAGACGTAGTAGAGAGAGAGACCCGATCGGAGAAACAAGTCGGGTTGTGTGTGAGCCGAGCCAATCGTTCTCTTTCCATTTGCAAATTAAATGGTCACGTTCTTGATTTCAATTTCACGGAAGGCAATCCCGCCGAGTTTCCAACGTAACTTGTCTTAAAGTCGGCGACCAGGACGTTTAATCTTAATCGATCTGCTGCCTTATCGGTGTGCGGCCGATGTATATCAACATTTTTCTATTTCCACCGCTGACATCTCCATCGACCTTCCCACCACCACTTTCGCCTCCATCTCGTTCATCCCGGCCGCCTCTCTCCCTTTTCTCTCCTCTCGCCCTTCAATTTCAACCTCCTCCTCATTTTCCTTTTCCATTCTTCCATTCTCCGTTCTTCCGACTTGCCGATTTCTTTTCCAACGATTTCGCCTCCGCTTTTTCGTTACCGTCGGTCTTCCCATCGGTCGCTTCGTTTGGCTCCTTACAGATTCCACAACTATTCTCGTTCGGAAGCGGGCGTCCTCTTAGCTGCCTCGAGTCTTATCTTAATGGCTCGCCTTGGCAATCGAAAGTTTAGTTATTATCGCGCCCGTTGTCGCCCCCGCTTTCGTGAACTGTACGGTGGATTGCGCGGAAGCATCGTGCTAGATAGAGAGACTGTGGAAATTACCGGGTTGACGCATACGCATGACTATGGGAGCGAAGATGAACTTCGGTTTTTCGGCTGAGCGAGAACTTTCGAGCCAAAGTGATATTGTCGCCAAGTAGAATCGTTTCGGAATGAGAAATAATTTTTGCCGAAAGTGAAACTGTTACGATAATTGATAACTCGAAAGAGAAAAGCAATCCGAAGCATTTCGAATCGATTACAATATGCGAGCGTTCGAATTTCATGAAACTCGATCGTTATATCGGGTTAGGTACGAGCGTATCGACTGCCGCATTTATTTTAATATTAAAATAAAATGCGGCTTATTGTAGCTTGTCCTATTCGGAGATAGTCTTCTGATGACTTCTCTATCCTAACAAGACCAAATAGTCGTTGACGTGAGTGCGCAACCTCCTTCAGTGTGCAGTCTCTCCAAACACAGACGGTAATGAAATGTTTCCATTGCCGCCGCAACGAGAATATCGCAGACACTTCTCCGCACCACCCCTGAACCCATTAGAGAATAACTCGTTATTGACGGGAACAGTCAATTACTCGTAAATCCATATTTTCAAACTCCCTTCGAGATGTTGCAACATATAATCGCGAGATGTCTTTCTCATTATTACGTATAACAATGTATACGTTATCATCTGTGTGTTGTATATCTTTTTTATTGAGAAATGTACTTCTGATAAAAACGCGTAATGTGAGATAACAACAAAGTCGAAATTATTCGCCGCGTTAATTAAACATTCTCTTTTGATAAACGAAGATCGCGTTCGTGTCGCGCAAACAAAAAAATATTCCCACCTTGTGAAAAAAGAATTTTTTTAGGTTATATATTTTCCAAATAAAAAACTGACACAATGGCAAAATTAATGATTTAAGAGTAAAAAGTATGGATCGTGCGCTGGTTGGTCGTAACTATGGAAGGATTGATATCGAACGAGTGGGTAATGTCTGTTTCATAAAATTGCCCCAAGCGTGGTTAACCGTAAATCGAAGAGCTTTCAGAAGGAAAACTAGTTTTGTTTTCTTTTATTTAGGTTTTTTTACCGATCCTTCACCGAGCCCTTTCGATGTCTATCAAGATCCCGATTTTAAGTTTCGCGAGAACGTCGCTAAAGGACGACGTCAGATTCTCGCCGGACCTCCCAGCGAGTTGTTCGTGAAAAAACACGAGAGAATTTTCGAGGGCGAAGCTCTCACCGAACCATGGCGCGAGGAAGCAAAGAAACGGGTATCTGTGTTTGCATTATACAACAATTATCCTACATCGGGCAAGTGACTATTAATTGAAAATGAACTTTTTAAGAAAAAAAAAAAGTTGATACGCCAAGTTTGCTGTTGTGCATTAATTAAGATTGATACGTTAATTAAATCCTTGCGAAAGGAATTTTTTAAATTAAAAAGGAAAAAATTTCTCTTGTATTAAAGTCTAATAATAATTTAATAATGTAATATGCAACTATACAAAAAGCGCTTTCACATATATATACATATATATACACTGAGTAAATACATATAATATTGGTACAATACATATTATATTATACATATGTATGTGCTCGTTATATATGTATATACAGCACAAAGATTATCTTGATCACAAAGCTTGTTAGTTTAACCTTGTTGCTGCATTTCGGTAACTTCCGTAAGTTTCCGTAACTTTCGGTACTTCCGTATTTCGGTTAACTTTCCGTAAAGCGAACAATTAAACAAAAATAAAACAAAAACAAGAGAGAAGAAATCTTTGTATTTTTTACATTTTTTCTTGATACACATGACTTTTTACATATCTATTGTAGCAGTTTTATTGCCTTTGTATTTTTGTTCGTTACATTGGATATATATGCGATGTCGTTATTTTAGTTACAAGACGAGAAAAGAAAGATCGGCGGTCGCATGCTGCCGACATCTCCGTCGAAGAAGCATTCGACGCCCGGAGATTGGTATGGATGCTTCGCTAAATCTTCTTACTTCAGTCCGATGTGGATGGAAGAAAAGAGAAAAAAGACGCCGGTTTTGCCTAATATGAAGATCAAGCCCAATCCGCTTGGTGGACCCGGATACGCGGATATTTGCTTGAATCCTTATCCGCCGTACTCCCACGAGCCTTACGATCATGTTGGAAGAGTGGTTGGCAGAAGTAAATGTGTTTGCCTTACGCCTCTTCTGATCTGATTTATGTACCTCTCTTCTTCTTCTTCTTCTCTCTCTCTCTCTCGTTCTGCTCTCTATTTTTATCTCTGTATGTACATAAGTTTTGATATAACTTTTTAATATGAATGTATATATAACGTCGTATACATTGCTGTCATTTCTGGTATTCAGTTTCTCGTAGTAAGCGGCGATAGAGATTTATGTCACGCGATGGTGATTTATGTTGAAATGGCAACTTTATTTCGATGTTGAATTGAATTAGAGAGCGGAAAAAGTCACATGTACACGTGCCGTTTGAACTTCGCTGTTTTGTCGATAGGTTTCTTTCTTTTCCCTATTTTATTACGCGTATTGTAAAATACTTTTAAAATTCATAACTTTTTTTGTTATATGTGAACTCCGCAAGTTTTGTACTGCAACGAGAAACTTAATCTTATCGTATTCGGGTTTTTTTTATTTTATTTAAAAAAGGTGTTTTTATTATTTTTTTATTCTAACAACACATGTGCATTTTACACAGTATCAAAGTTCATAAATAAATTACATATATCTATGTAATCAAATATATCTTTGTAAAATTGACAATAGGGAATAAAAAATTTTAAATTTTAAAAAATTTTATGATAAAAGAATAGATTTATAAAATTTTTTGCATTGCACATTTGCCAATAAAAATAATAATTAAAATTACGTATTTTACTATTTTTAATTTTTATTATTTTTGTCATTTTTTTCTCTTAATTATCTCATATGCGTGTTTGTGACGCGACACGAGAGTGCCGTTATTGTATTAAAAAAAAAAAAGTATAATACTAAAAAAGCAGAATGAACGCAAAGTGGAATTTTTTTTAGAACACTCCATTCATTTTTATGTTACAGCGTGTGATTTCGCAAATCTATTCCAGCTTTATATCTTCATAATAGTTACGATTCCTCGTCCGTTTATTAAACTTTAAATCCAACTTATTGTTTCAATAAAACAGAACCGGTGTCTAAAGGCCGATTTTTGACGACCAGCGCGTTGTTGGATTATTTCCCCCCCAATCCTTACAAGGATGAGGATCCAGGGCCCACTTACATTCGTCCGGCTGAAATTGCTAGGAAGACAGTTGGCCCGGCGCGATTCTACGTTCCTTTTCCCAAAAAACCCGGCGGAAATCACGATGGTTGCTTCAGCAAGTTTCCAAAATACACGAGCGATCCTTACGTTAAGGTTAAGGATAAAGTTGCCGCCGTGCCCAAGTTCATAAGAGGTGGACCGTCTCTACGGTCGAAATATACGACCAGCATTATCGCGCAGATAACGAGAATATCATGTAATGCTCGCAATTATTCGGAATATCGACCGCGAGTATATCATCGGTATTGAGAAGATTTTTTTAATAACTCTAAAAAAATCCCATCTGAATTTTTTTTTCATTATTTAAAATAACATTCTTTCCGCCCGTTATTAATTAAACTAAAATTAATTTCTAAATGGATTTTATAATTGATTCTATTCAGATAACTGGATTTTATAGTATATATTGTTAATTTTTTTAATATAATTGTTACTCGATTTCACATAATTGTTACTTGATTTTATTATTGTTCTTGTTTTATTATTGTCATTACTTGATTTTATTATTGTTATTTTATTATCCATCTTTTATCAAATTTTTCTATAGAATTTTTATAGAGTCCATTTCCGTTTCTCTGTGTTCGCGCAATATCGCTTGCCACGTGCTATCGCACTTCGATCGCGCTGCCGATGCTGTTCGAGCCGACAAATCGCTTTTCGGCGCCGATGACCAGTGGGCCATGCGCTCCGCAAGCACGCTTCCTGCCAGCTTCCTGGCAGGGTAGCAATCCCTTTCAAAGTGAATCACTCCGGTCCGCGTTCGAACTTACGATCCTAATGAAATTCTAACGAACGTTCTATCGCCGTTGTCCGTCGAAGTCCACTCTTCGCCAGTTGCAATTAAACGTTCCCGACAAACATCGCGTACTCCGAACGACAGCGACCGTCAGGTCGACGACTGATAAAATGGTGAAATCGCGGCGCGATCTGAAGAAGGAAAACGAAGGATGCTTTCCGTATTTGGCCAGGGACAAGAGTAAGAGCGCGTAATTACTTGGGATGTTTTATCTGTCACGAGAAAGAAAAAAAAAACTTTCTTCTCTTCTCCACGCAAGACCGTGGAATTAACGAGCAAAAATATGGTCAAGTCACACACACACGTGCATAGAACACTACGCCAAAGAGATAATACACACGTCAATTTGTCAAGCGCGACATGTTGCATATTAATGCGCGCGCGCGTGCGGAACGTCTTGTCCACCATGTGGAAAGAAAAAATTAACAACACAAAAAGACCAATAAGCCGTTGTAATCCACGGATGTAGGTGGGATGGAAGTGGTAAAAAATATGAACAACCAGTGTGTCTTCAAAAACACGGGACGTTTCGATCGTATATATTTTCGATCATCTTCAGCCAGACTTGTAACGGTCAAAACGCAGACAAACAATATGCCACGAAACGGAGATGTCAAAACAAGGATGAACAAAACAAGGAAAGAAAAAATTTATCGGCGAAACTAAAGCTGCGAAAACGTGTGTCACATTTTCTCGCGAGATAGATACGTCGGAATAAAAAGCTCCTCGATTTTATAACTTGCAATATTTACGTCAGAGCGAGGAGACAAGATGAATGATAAATTTTTCTAGCAAATAAACTTAGTGTTCTCCCGCGCTGTAGCTTTTACGCTTTTTACGCTAAAGTCTCGCTCGGCCACCGTGCGAAGTAGCGCGGAGAAAAGCGTTACGAGTATAGAAATGCAATAAGCGTTTTCGCCTCTGAAAAATTTCTCGGAGGGCACGTGGCAGACAAGAAATGGCAGCGAGCGGGTATGATTCCACGAGATTTATTCCATGGTTGAAGCCGACCATTTCTCCGTGCCGTGTCGTTGCGCCGGTATTAAACATTCCAAGCATTGCGATGCCTCTCCAATACTCACCGGTCTCTCTACCTATCTAGAAACGTACGAAGCATCGCACAAGACTCGTCTCGAAGCAACCGTGCCGACCACCTTGCGGTATATATATAATATATATATATATATATGTATGTATATACATACGCGCGCACATCATATGTATTTGCACGTGCGTGTCTGCCACAAGGAGAGGCAGAAGAAGAAGAAGAAGAAGAAGAAGAAGAAGAAGCATGCGAAAGAGTAGCTGAATCACGCAAGCCACATGGATTAGATACGAAGGAATCCAACTTTCAGGTCGTAAAAAAAAAAAAAAAAACAGAAAAGAATCTTTTCGATTAAAGCTTAATCTAATTTCCGTACAATAAAAACGGAAAAATACCAAAGATATTCCAGATTCCAGTAAATTGTTTTTTTTTTTAGTACATCGTAAAACTTATTAAAATATATAAGTCGATACTGGTGTGTTCACCGAGGATTAGCGATTAATTAAACATTATATCGGAAGCAGATGCCGTGGTATCGGCTTATATAAAAGGTCTTATCATTAAGGTCAACGAGATTAAGACACGATATTCTCCTTTCTGCGCACGGAGTGGTAGATGTCGGTAGATGTCTTTACCCTCGATGTGCTCGCCGTGGGAAAAACGGGAAACGTGATTTGATTTAGTGTAGAAGAGAAAAGTCGCGAGGGCAGGATTCATACGCCGAGATTCTTTATTTATTCCGCACGGAATCACACACATATATATGTATATATATATATATATAGTATATAATATGTATAGAGGATACATAAACCGCGAAATTATATGCCGTACGATCGAGCACCGCACACACGCCATAAATAACGTTATACCCGCGTGGACTGCCCGTGTGATTTATTGTCATATGATTTCAATGTTTCGATGTCCGATAATTAAAGAATGGCGACCGCGCGCGAAATAACACAATATATGTATATAATATATACTCGTATCTTGAATCAGCGTTGACTGGCTTTTATATAAGGGAATGGTCACATTAAAACTGTTCGTACGTTAACATAAAATATTAACGTGCAAATTTTTCACGCGAGATACATCTGAGAAACGTTTTTACGCATGTACGGGAATTTTATCACTTGTCGTCATTACGACATCACGCCTGATAACACCGGCACATAAACCGATTTTTGTACGAGCTTTTCGGACAAAACTCACGTCAAGCGGTATTTCATTTCTAGATAGCGGCGGCGACGCGACGTCCACGTTATTTGCATTCTTTCGCGGCAATCTGTGATTTTTATTGCGTCTGACTTGATATTTGGTGATTGGTGCCGGAAGTGATAAAAAAAAAAAAAACTGCGCAAGAAAAAGAAATACGAGACAAAAAACAAAAGATCGCACGAGGCGAAAAAGCAAAGGACTGAAGTCGGTGACGACCAAGAGAAATTAAAAAAAAAAAAAAAATCGAAGAACAGTTTGGTTTTGCTGGCACGCTAAAGAGACGAGGGAGAAAGCGATAAGCGCGGTCACATGGAGCGAAGCAGACGGAGCGCATACCTGCGCATGAACGTTTGAGCGAGGAAGAGATGGGAGAAGATGGGAGAGAAGAGCTTTGGACGGGCGTCTGGGAAGGGAGAAGACATGCTCGGGTATGCGAGAGCGAGCTTTCAGCGCGAAAGCTGCCGTAAAGCCGGCCGTTTCAACGAATGTTAGGAATATCTATCTCCACGAGCTAAATCCAGCATACACATTGTAAGAATAGGTTGAATGGAGATCGCTGGCTGAGGAGACGGGGAGGAGGGTCTAAAGAATATCGAGCACCGTGCTACATATTCCCTGCTTCTGCGCGCGCTGATCTTGAGAACCTTCCCCTCTTTCCTCCGCGGGCCAACTCATCCGTTTATATAATATCGCCTTGCTACACTTTTCGAACTTCTGATCCACCCTCGTGGGGTCGTCCTCGCGGCGGAGTTTTGGGATATCGGCGGATCGGTTGTCGCGCCTTTTCGAAGTCAAAGCCTAGGTGAGAAAATCGATTTTATCGCACACGTTTGATGGGAACCATTGAAAGCGCGGTGCACCTCCACGTACGTACGTACATATACGTATACCGTTCGACGAACGATCGACCTTGCAATATAACGCCGTGGTACGACAACGACGAGGCTTTTATCGCGGAGCGGTGTCGTGAAAACGATCTTTAACACCTGCGTCTCATTTTGCGTCCTCGCAAAGTTTATTACCTTCGTGATTATCGTCTCGGGAATAATCGCGGAAACCTACAACAGCCGGACTATATCCGCGCCGTGGGGTATCGCACGATCTGATTTATAGAAGTCTCCGAACATAAATGTCTGTTATTGACATGATTTTTATTGGCCTTCTTGAATGTGGCTGTCACCTCACTCTTCCTCCCTCTCTCTCTCTCTTCTTTTCCGACGTAGGTTTAATTTATAAAGAAAGTTTAGGCAGCTGTCTTTTATTTCTTCTGAGCTAAAAAAAAGTATGAGCCCCATCGATCTCTCCAGCCCCTACACACAGATGCTCGATCTTCCGCGATGAGCGATTAGAAAGTTCGCGGAAATGGCTGCTCGAAATTTCGACGATAGTCACGGATAGGCACGTCAGCCGTAAATCGTCGTTACTGAAATTGGAGCGCGCGTTTTCACACGCGCGGTCGCGGGACGAACCCAAAGTGGGTTAGATAGCGAAGCTTTTCCGTCCTTTGATACCCGAACACGATACCCGGATGAGCTTCGAAAGTGTAAAAGTGTCTATTACAACGTTCGTAACTCGCACGCTATATATGTGTGTATGTATATATATATATATATATATATACTTTCTGTCTTTTATTTGTCTTTTTCTTTTTATTAAACAAATCTCGCGAATTAAAACACATTAATTTCTCGGTGACGTTATTGCTCGTTCTTTCTGCTCTATCGGCGAACGAATCACTGTCACTGTCGGATTTGGAATTCAAAAAACGAGTTAAACTCGAGTTGGACGTGTGACACGATGCCTTGTCAAGAGAATATGGGAAGCCTACGCGCGGAAATATTGCATTTGGATTTTATTCAGAGTTATCATATTTCTCGCGATATTTTTTGATGCTTTTCAACTTCACACGTGAAATGATTCGTACGTGGCGTAAAGTGTAATTTTTTCCGCACCAAAGTGTTTTTTTCACTCAAGCTTACCGTTCGACAAACAATTGCTAAGTAATTGTCTACTGTGTATCAGAAAAAAAATTAAAATTGTTTATAAAGATGATTTGTGTGTGTTTATCAATAAAATATGTGGTCAAATATGTGAGTTTATTAATAATATATATATATATATATATGTGTGCGTGTAAATATTACATGTGAAACTATAGCACTCGTGCTGTTTCTTACAAGCAGAAAACTTAAACGCTTTATTCTACGATAAGATCTGTAGAATATCCGATAAGCAGTAGAAAATCTGTTGTCGTATAAAAGGAAATGATCTGATGCATTTGCAACCGTTTTCAAAGACTAAAAGTCTGGAAATGGCACGGAAAGCACAACTGCGTATTATTTTTCCGCTTTTATCGTTTTATGAAATGAGACACTATTATGCGATTGTGTATGACAAAGCAATAAGATATTGTTATTGCGTCTTCTTTCTGCAAGTTTTCTTTTTCTGAGACACATATGTGAAAACAGATAAGGTTTTTTGTAAAATCTTATTTAAAAACTCTATTAAATTTATCGTATATTATAAAGAAGAAGGATAAAATTGTATATCAATTTGAAATATTTTCTTGCACGCGAATACAAAGAGATCAATTACTCCCGAGAAAAGAAACATTTTCACGCGAATATCACGACGAGACAAAAAGAGAGAATTTAGCAAACGTATTATCGATTGCACAAAAGAAAACACTTATTGAAGTTGAAAAGACAGGATAGACGGAGTCACGTGGACAGAGAAAGTAATTACAGCAATGGGATGCCACGCAAAAATGTTCCGCCGATCTTACAAATGTCGTAAGCTTTCCGGAGTTTTCCGATGTTTTCCACCGGTGCTCTCTCCTGAATTTCCCTTCGAAACCAGACGAATGAAATTAAATTTCCGATGTCGCGTTCGGAGCTCGGGGAAGTTGTGGATTTTTTTTATACTTGTTTTTTTTTTCACGTTGACAAATAAAATATGTTGACGGTATTTTTTTAAGAAACTAATTTTAGTGTGTGTATCTAACTTTTTATTAAATATATCGGACGTGCAATCTCAAATGTATTTCCGTTAAACGGTTATTGTACGGCAAGTTGTACGAATGGCGCACTTTTATAATTACTCCTATCTAATTGTCGGAATTGATTGAGGTAAAAAGTTTTTCACGTATTTTCACCGGCAAAGTTTTCCGTCCCCTTACCTTGACAATGAAACCAATTGTCTAAAAGACCTTTTCCCAGGCTTAAACGAACCGTAGATTTACTCGACTTTGTTCGCCCATTCGCGTATCTCGTCTCCTTCTATCTACTTAATCGGGCCGGGAGAAGTTGACAGTGACAAACTGGCGGTGACATTACCGCGTTTCTAACGCGATGCTGATGAACATCTGCGAAACTTCAGTTCCGCTCGCTAATGACAAATCAAGACTCTTGCGCATCAAGCTGTTTACGCGCGAGATTATATCATATCATGTATTTCTTACAATTATTTAACTGGATGATATACATGCGTGCGAGATTTTCGTTGGTATTAATATTACAGAAATGTTACGATTTATATAATTTTCTGTTTATATTCCGGTTGCCACGCAATAAATTAATGAGGGGATCCGAGAGGTAACAGCGATCAGATAGTACCTGCAGAAATTAATAAACCAGACACATTTTCTCTTCCGGTAATCCACTTACCTGCATATATCTATATTTCCCGCGAGAGAAATCCGGATTTTAATTACTTAGCGAAATCCTCCATTACACTCTTCATGTTATTTCGCCGTGCAATCACATATAGTATAATTTACTTACGATCGCGGAAAAAAAAAAAGAAATAAACGCGCGGATGAGACAAAACTCTGATGCGCTCTCCTACCTACGCGGATCTTTTGCGTCGCGATGATCCTCCCGCGAAATAACATTTCGAAAACAACATTCTCACCGCGGCCGACGACGGACGGCATATGGTGATTTCTGACGAAACGATCATTACATTGTGCGCGTTAAGAGATTAGATAGAATTTCTAACCGTGTACGTACGTAATGATTTAGTTCAAGCCTATACGATCGAACGTACCATCGGGACACTCCCGAGGTACGTACAATGCATACGCCTTGTACGTACTAATCCTTGGAAACGGACCTGTTTGCTGTATTATCTGACGCGCATAATGCGCGCTTGGCACTCGTTGTTCCAAACTCATATCATGTTCTCTCGCATCCGCATATAATATCATACATATTGCAACATATTGTAATATCTAAGAACATTTTGCGATACGCGTGTTTTAATATGATTATATTTAATCGCTATGATTTCATCGCTACGGAACTTTTTGTTTTGTAAATAATTTTATTTGTAAACTGTTTAAAATTTTTTTTTTTAAATATTTGAATCAACAAAATAGAATTCTCTTGTTTCAAAAAACAAAAATACCTATTTGTCAATTTCAAAATATCATCATATTGCAACGTACGCGAATAAATGTGCGAGTGTGTATTTACTTAGGTTGTGCGTTCATACACAGTGTTTCTACTTCGCGAGCTGTAGTACAATCATCACTTCTAAAAACTCGCGCGATCTGTGAACACGGAGAAATTAAAAATCATCAAGGTGTAAACCGAGTAGCTGAAACGCGATCGATATGTATGTGAATTTAATTAAAATCCAGTCACTCGGAGAGTTTACCGTACTTGTTCCGCATCGAGCGTTTCAATATACACGCGAATATATCTCTCTGTGCCAGCTTGGTCAAGCATGACGATACGTATGGCGATATGTCCATTTATCGCTCGCAGTTGTTATGAATGTTCGATATTCAAGCGCGGACGTACGTATGATAACGAAAGGCTTCGATAGCCGCGGCAATCTGTCTAATTTTATGGAATCCTCTCCCGGAGTGTGCCGCCGATTAGAGCCGCTTATGCGAGTTGCGGTGCGACATCGCTCACGAAAAATTTCAATTCTCTCTTTCTCTTTCTCGTTTTGAGATCTTGTAATACTTCTTTTTTTTTTTTTTTTTTTTTAACGACAAATTTTCTATATGTTGTTTCGCGAAGAACAAAATAAATACCCTCATAGTTACGCGTTGAATTGGCGGAATATTTTGTTTTCTTATTCCGCGCGCGCGCGCTCGCGCGATAGCTGAAGATGCAACGTTGAAAAATACATAACATTTATTTTGTTTATTTGTGGTTACGCACAGTTGTGTCATAAAATACGTAATGCCAAAATTTCCAAAAGAGAAATATTTTCTCTTTCGAATTTTTTTTTTTTTTTGTTTCAATTTTTATCATCGCAAAATCGCTGTTTTATTAGCCATGATAACACACACACGCGAGATAAGAGCTTTGTGTGAATTAGCCGATCTATACACACATACACACACAATCATCACTCCGCTCAAATATTAACTGATTTTTATGTTCGCAAAAATTGCAGATTGGAAACTGCTATGTAAACGAGCCTCTATTTCGTAGCTGTTTTTTTCGAAACTTGCGCACGCGAGTGACTTTTCTGCTCAACTATCGAGCTTTGAATAAATTGTGAATGAAATCTGCTCTGTTTAAATTACTTTACTTATCTTCTAATATGAATAATTTTACTCTGCAATTCCGCAATTAAAGGAGCTTCTTGTAAATTAAGCATTTACATTTTCTCATTTTGCATTAAATTAGAAGTATAATTATCGCGTTTGTGCGCTGTGTGTGTGGCATAGTGTTTCTCGTTCGTTTTAATTAAAAACTAGAAAACTTTGCGATATTAAATTGTAAAATAAATTACTACAACTTATTTTATCGTGTATCACAAACGGGCGAAATTTTTTTTTTTTTTTTACGCGAAACACGCGGTTTGAATACGCGGTTTTGCTTTGTGGCCAAATTAATCGAGCGAATTTCGGGGCACGTATACGTTAACGGTCGATAAGTGAGATCTTGCAGTATGCGGAGGTGCAAGATCGGTTTAATGGCTTGTACTCGGCCACCGCATTGCTCGACGCAATTTGCTTGTGTTAGTAGGCTGTCCCACCCTTCATTTTGCTTGAGGAGACAAATGGCGTTCGGGCTATATATCTCTTGTTGCACATCTGAATGTGTCACGTGCGGGACAAAAATTTTATTTACATGACGCACACATTATATTCGCGTATCCTATATCGCGAGAAATAATTTTTAATTTGTCGCCACAGAGTTTTTCGCATTTTTTCTCTCTATCTCTCTTCCGTAATTTTCGTAATCCAGTCGTCGTCAGCTTGATTCGTATTATTATCCCATTGATTTAACAATGGCGCGCACAAGCTTTACAATAAACAATATGAGCGAAGTGAAATAATTACGACGGATAGTTAGCCTCCGCGGCTTGCGGCGAGACTATGGCGATCTGCAAAGATGTAAGGCTGCACGGAATACGGTTTAGTAGCGAGTAGTTGGCTCGCAGCGTAGTTCGTAGTCGTAGAAGACCAATCCTGACTACGGTACCAAACTTGGTCTAGGATTTGCCTCGGGAGATAAGTGGTCCTTGTCGGGTTCACAGGGTAGGGTAGAGAGTATAGCGCGCCGGAGAGTTGCCCGGCAGGGTCATCGTCAGGAGCACAGCGGTGCTTCGCTCAAACTCAAACTATCACCCTGCTAAATCGGTTGCACGGCCGACACCAACCATTCTCTTCCTCTCATTCGCCACCGTGCTTGTCCTTCCCCTCGCCGCTCTACCACCGCCTCATTACACTTCCTGCTGCTCCAAATGGAGCGACGCATTACGTCGGCTTACCTATCATCGTTTCCACCCCGCGATATCCCCCAACGATCCTGATACCGCCCGAAAACTGACCCGATCCATTCATAGATCCGTTCATCCGGCTGTACCACAACTATCTACTCGAAGCCAATTCTCTGACCGGCGGTCTCTCTCTCTCTCTAGAGCGTTTAATTTCATTCGAGACCGCCTCGTTGAATTCATGCGGGACATTATCGTTGTCGGAGAGAGGATAAGTATTAATCATCACTTTTATAATTTATTCTATTTATATGCGTATCGATTAAAGCAATTTCGCGCTAATTTTTATTTTTCATTAAAACGTCGATTGCAACACATGTCTAGAAGAGTACTGTAATTCCTGTAACAAGCAAAAACTTTATCTGTTTACTTACTTGTTTATTTATTTCGATTTTTTATTTAATTTTTGCTTGGCTATAAATACTTTTTATAATATTTAAAACTTGTTTTATATATATATATATATATATATATATATATACAAAGTTTTAAAATATATAAGTTTAAATGATTTGAAGAATAATTATTTCACATGTTGCAGATAAAAAATGCAAAATACGTGCAATATTATGCGACGTACATTTGCGATGATAATTTTTTAAATTCGTTTTCAAAAATTAAGCAAGAATTTCAAATATATATTTTCTATCGTTTGTTATTCCAACGCTACAGGTGAAAACAGTCTTTCCGATCTAACCTTTGAACAAGCTCAGCCTGTACTCTTGAGAGTTCGCCCACCACTTGCAAGCAAGTCGAAGCCGCTGATTGACCGTATGGCGACCACGGAATAGGAATTCTGACAACAGCAACAGAAATCAGAACAGCTGTTGCGGTTCGTTCGATGTTGGCTCAGTAGATACATGGCTATGAGAATACACAGAATATGTTGCCTAATGTTCGTTACAACAATTTCCTCTCAATATAACAATTTATGTCCTTTCTCTCAATAACAATATATTGCTAATCAGTATTTATCAAACCATCGAGCTAAACAATTAATTAATGACAAAATATTAAAATAGATGAATATTACAACAGATTAATGCTTAATAATATATTAATTTGAGTGCCAGACCATAATAGATTGCATTAAATGGATTATTTAATTATATTGTACCATTTGTGACAATGGGCGAGGGCAAATTGGCGTTTTCAGTCTATTTGCTTGAAAGAATGTTATTATAGAGCGTATAAATGCTACCGCGCCTCTTCGCGCTTCTGTATACGGAAATTTATATTTTTGAACAATGTTTATTATTTATATTATGTTACTTTGGAAATAACTATAGCAAAGTTTTGTTTTTGTTGCGTATTTCAATATATTTCTTCTTAACTCTAGTAAAACTTTGCCGAACTACTTCGAAGCTTCGTCTACAAAGAAAGTATTCCGTATACTCTCTTCCTTTGCATCTCAATTGTCAGAACTGTTTCCATACAGTGAGCGTAAAGTAAAAGTGCGTGCCTTCAGGCAGAAGCATGAAAGAAGATATACAAAGTTTTTGCAGGAAGATGACTTCAGTATATACTTTTTTATGTTTTTATAAGAATTAGAGAGAAAGAGAGAAAGAGAGAGAGAAAGAGAGAGAGAGAGTAAGGAAATTTTATACTCTTTATTAATTAAATGTTTTTTACAGCGTAGAACATTTTCTAAAAACCATCGTAAGAAGAAAAATAATAAAATGTTATTTCTAACATATATATATATATATTTTTTTTTAATATATGCAGTTATAAATCCAAGTAATACAACATAATCCGCTTATTAAAATGCATTTATTATCTGTCAAACATAATAAAATAGAAGCGTTTTTGTAAAAATACATTTCCACTATTCTGGATATTTATTTTCATAACAGTTATTATATTACGGCGCGTGTCGAATTTTAGTACACCTATTTAAAATTCAAATAAAACAAATATCGAGCGAAACTGTAAATAAGTAGTTTCGCTCGCTTAATTGCATAGAAAATTTATTTACCGTATAAAAACAAAACATGTATTTTTTTCCGACAATTATTGTTAATATCTCTCGACAAAAAAATAGAATATTAAAAAAAAACAAACAAACAAACAAAATTCAAATAATCGGGAAACATCGACGATCAGATAAAATAAAATCGGCAAGTGAGCAACAACTATATAAGTAATTCGAAACCAAGCATTTTGAATGTAGATGCGGTGTCACACGACTAAAGAGAGTGACGTTTAAATTATATATTTTCGGCTCAATGTGCGCGCAGGAATAACAAAGATTTTGTTTATTAAGAAGACTCGAGACAAATGCTGAATGTACATACTCGGAAGTACCTTGGTCATTATCGCGATGCGCCTCGTTGTTTCAGTGCCTCTCCGAAAACAGTACACCGGAACTAAACTGAGATAACGACGTGCTTTCGTAGCGCGCCGCTTTAGACGCGATGAACAGAAGGAGGGCTCTCTTGCTGCAGCGGAGTCGCGGCGGCAGTCATGTACGGAGCTATGCGCGAGAGCGTGCAGCCAGCAAAACTACATTATGATTTAATTAAAATCAAACCTCTCGCTTGCCGGTGGCGAACGTGCGCGCACCGTTTTGAGATATAATGGGATGAATGGTAGCGCTTTTTGTCATGACACTGCGCGCTAGCTGGACGCAAAACTGTCAGCCAATTAGCGGTGTCCTTTCCCGCCCCGTGCTTTCCTCTCGCTTCATCTCTCACCTGGCCAACCTCGCCAGTTTCAACAGCGACTCAATAAACTTTTCCATTATCAAATTTAATTAAAGCCGCGCGCACTCTACACATATTCTGTTTTTGACCAACTTTCCTGTAAACGTAATGAATTTAACAGCGCAATCGAATGTGCAGAAATGCTGTTCGCTGCGTGAAAACGTTTGTTTATCATAAACTGTGAAAATCAGCTTCCAGTCGATGTTACATAAAGAATTCAATAGAACTGTAAACCGACGGGATCATAGTTCGCGCGATCAACGAGAAAATGAAAACGATCTGATTTGCGAAGGAGAGATGAAATTTGAAGAGCGAGGAAAGATGCGCGCGTACAATCTGATCTGTTCGGGACCAGAAGCCCGTCGCAAGCACCCTGGTCGTCGACCGGATTTTATTATAGGCTATATAACTGATGGGTCTCTGCCTGAGTTTATTGGTTCTACGTGTAGTAACACTGTAATGTTAATAAAAATGAAAATTTCACATTTTCTGTAAACATTTGTTTGCACAATGTATTACATTCGCCTGTGGAGTTGCGCCTGTGGCGCAAAGTATTGACTACGCACTGGCTGCAAATGGCTTTCAGAGTTGAATCTGATATTTTGACGTCTTTGAATCTCTAGAGAATCAAACAGCAAAGATCAATAAAAATTACAAAAATAATATATATAATATACGTATAATATACGTATAATATACGAACCCCCAATTACATAATAAAAAAAACAACGCTTTGTGAAGATTTTTTTTTTATTATTTATTAGCGATTATAACACACAGATATCTAGATGGATAAATTCATTTATGTATACGTACGTACACACGCCGTATAGTGTAATTAAATATATTACATAGCATTTTCGTATAAATTTAATACCCGACACACATCTCCACCACGGGGGAATTGGCGTTATAACGGAATTCCAATTTACGTCACCTAATTTAAAATATATACGCACCGATAATTAAATATCTTAAATTTATTGATACCGCGACACAAAATTGTACGTTTAATGTGACGAGATGCATATAACATTAGCATTTTATTTTTACAACGTAAAATATTTTCGAACAGAGATATATAATGAGCGTGTATATGAGTTGTACGGTTTACATTTATCGATATCAACGTGTGACGTTAATAATTAAACGAGATTTCTCTCAACGCTTGTCGCATCGTGCCGCGTACACGTAAATGCGCACTTTAAAACCCATGCGAAAACAGTTACGCGTCGTAAACTTTATGGGACACACACATATGTATGTTTAGGCGTCCCATTTGTTTAACTTTTTTGACCACGCTCGTATTTTATACGTGGCGTGACGCGCGCGTTTCGCACCCACGCCACGGATCCTAGTCCGCGCACGGGCATCGACTACTTTTTCGTCCCCTTGCACGAAAATTACAGTTTCCACCGAGTTTCGTCGTTAAGTACAGCCTGCACATCCGCGTTATAATGTCGGGAGCTTGTCCCTACTAACGAAACTTACGACTCCGGTAATACGTTTTCCATTACCGGTGTGAAATGCTCGATTTACTCTCGTTCCCGCGCGGACGGACAAAAAAATCGATCGGTCCATGCAACATCCATTAGCGTGTGTCACTGTAATGTTAGGTACATATGCGAATGTTATGTTGCGAACACGTTTATTTGCAAATAAGTATGTCGTTATAATGTGTTTCAAAAATAAAAATTAGATATACAACTCTATACCCAGCTGTTCGAAAACGCGTATTTATATTATTATTATTAAATTTCGTTTAAACTAAGTGCTAGGATATCAGTTGAAAAATTATCTCTGCACGGGAAAATAATTTTAATTTATGAATAAAAAATCGAAAAATTCGAACAGCAGTAATAAGATTCAGAAAAGACAGAAAGATGACTGGCGTGCGTCGCGTTAGACTATTTCCAACGCGTATTTATCGACGACGATTGTTAATGGTGCATAATGGAAATGGTGGTGCAAACAACGGTCGAACACAGTTCTCGCTACGTTTCTCTCTCTTTTTAACAAAGCTACCGAAGAAGAGAAACGCGAACGTGTATCTCTTCTCTCAATCACCAGAAAGCAATAGATACGGTCAGAACGCTGTCCAAACAAGATCCAGAGAAATGTCCCGCCATCAAAGGTATTTGTCATTACGCGAGTATGATCTTAAACGAAAACAATGGCTATCTGTCCACCTGGCTCGGATCGCCAAATATCTGATTTATCGCGCCAAGATCGAGCATATTGGGAGATTTAAGGTGCGGGAGGATCTAGACCGCAAAATCGACAAAAAATATGAGACAATTTGGAATATTGGCAACTCAAGTAAATGATATATGTTGGCCATTTTTCTTATCAAAAACAATAATCAAAAAGAAAGAGAGAAAGAGAGAGATGAATCTACTGATATTATTGAACAATGTTTTACATTGTTAAATAGTTCGATAAATAAAATTCGATATTTTACGAATCGATCTATTTAAGGAAAAGTTAAATAATTTATTTACTTAGCTTCTTTCTAAGGCAATGCTACCAATTTCGTTATACTAGATCACACGCTAGCGGGACCTAGCGAGAACACGTGTGTTCGGCAACAATCCACATGTGAGTAACGTTATCTCCTTTTGACAGAACAAATCTTCACGTTGCACTTAACGAGTTTTACGATCTCGATTTACCAGCACCGTTGCTGAGCGTGGGAGTTTCTTTGACTTGTATACTACAGATTAAATCTTCCGGTGAACCACATGTTGCATGCAGTGCGAAAACACTTCGAGAAAAAAACCCACTCATCTGAAGATCACCGAATCGATCAAATTTTCAGACGATCGCGAACGAACAACTCGCGAACGATTGTCCGGTTTTACTCGATTCTATTCTGACGTAACTGTTCTCGATGTTTGTCCGCCAGTCTTATCGAAAACATTTACCGGTGACAAGCGAAAGAGTGTCTGCGGCACAGAACGTTATACGACGAAATACTTCGTATAGCATTTGTATGATCTTCGCAGACAGCACGTGAAATATCTGAAAAGAAATTGGAAAGACGAATCGCTGATAAACGACGCGGGGGGCAATATACTTATAACATAGACACGGCGATTTATGAGAACGCGTTAAATGACATACTCAGCGAATAACGTCAACGTTCCGCCGTTGGGCGTGAAATACTTTTGCAAGTTGAATCTAATCTCGCGAAATCTTCGAATGGATGTTTTCCTGTTAACTGTGACACAAGATTTAGCGACGCCGCGAATAGGTAAAGAAGAAACACTTCGAGCAAGAGAGAAAGAGAGAGAGAGAGAGAGTTTCCGTTATCCACACAGTGCGAGACAAACTTAAATTGCTCGATCTCGAAGTGCGAATTCAATAACGAATACGCCGGCAGTTAATTATCGCGGCCTTCTGATCTCGAAGTTATATATACGGGAATGACTTGCGCTTATAAATCGTTCGTAGATTTTCCGATTCCGGACGACGCGGATTTCTATAAAATTCCAAAATAATTAACATTTAGCGAAAAAACTACGAAAGCGACTCGCAGAATCGAATTGAAGTGCGAAACGTATTCGTGTCACACGAACGACATTGCGCGCACACGTTCGATCGAAGGAAAACGCAAGTCGAGCGCGAGGGAGCTGCGCATCTTTTGATGTTCGACGAACTGATTTATTTCGGAAAGCGAAACGAAAGCGACGCTTCAACAAACGATTTGTCACAATTGGATCACCATACGCGATCGATGCGATAAAGAGATCACACAGTGTGATCCCAAGTTTTGAACATCGTCCGCGATAGTTACATCGAATCTGCGTCGTACAAAGGAGCTATACCGAGATTGATTACGTCAATCTGACTGTCGGGTTTGCCTCGGTTTTATTCGCGCTAACCGACACCAGAGAGACGTTACTTCCGGGATATTTGTACAAGAATGTCCTCGAGAGAGGAGAAGTTACGGGAGACCGAGTCTCGCAAGGAATACGAAGACGTCGAGTTAGTCTCGGATCGAGTTTTTCTTCAGGACCGTCGTCCACGACGGATGTTTCCAAAGTTTCGATCGTTTCGCGGCCAGATACTTCGAACCGACCGGATTCGATACTGCTTAACTTCGGTAACGACGACGAGCGATGTGTTCGCGAGGAGACGCGTTTGTACGCGCACGCTCCACGAATTCGGCAAATATCATCACGGCGGAAGAGAATTGGTAGATGGAAACGAGATCGAGCGGGAAACATATCCAATCGCGCGGGACGGACAGAAAAGATTTATGAAGAAAGCCGTCGAGACGACGCGATCATATTCGACGACACAACGGGAGCTTCTTCCGGATTTTCCGAAAGCGCGTCATCTAAACAAAAGCCAGTCGGATGGCGACGCGCGAAAGAAAACGTCCAAAACGACCGGGAATCCGAGAAGACGATGCAGCGAAAAAGACGATGTTAAAGATAAGAAAATAACAAGACGTAAGCGAAACAAGATTTCCGGCTGCTGGGAGTGACGGGAACAAAAAGGACGGAGAGATGAAAGAGTTGTGAGCGGTAAAACGTCAATGGCGGGGAAAAAATCGGACTCGAAGATAAACGATGTCGATACGATGTTCTTTTTATCGGTGAAAAAAAATTCTATCGTCACGATACGCCCCGTCGTCGGGTGACGACGATCGAGCCGCGCGACTACGATCTCGGGAATCTTCTTCGTGTTCAAGTGATTCATCATAGCAGAAGAAGTTTCTTTTCGGACGACGATACAACCGACGTGCGAGTCGAGAACCGGGGGCGCTTCACAGGTGATCTCGATTTACGTGTCGCTGTAACTCCGCAACGCTGCTCTTTACGATTGTCTGGCGGAATTTGGTCCTCGTCGTCGTCACAGCCAGCGGACACACATTTCACTTAACTACGAAAAGAGGAATCGTGTCGGATTTCTCCCAAAACAGACCAGAACTACTGGGCAATCAATGCGTTCAGCAGACGTTAAACGTACATCTCGACCCTTCACCTATCAAATAATAATACAGTAATAGCTAAATAATGTAATAATTCGAGACGACGTGTGAGATTATTTAATATGACAGCGGCTACTGTAAACGCATTATTTGTTAATATAGGTCATCCCTCGCACGTTCCTATCTGCGATTGAAAACGATTGCCGTTGGCGAAATTTGGGTTTCGACTTTTCGTCGCGGCCCCTCCGGGGTTATTGATAGAGCCCAACTGTCGGGGCTACGATAGCAAAAATCCATTTTGCATTCGGCAATCGTACGTCTCGAAACGATCCGGGTGCGCGCAGGTGCATCTCGTGAAGTTTCGCCGGAACTTTCTCAGAAAACGGAAGCGTTTCTAAAGTATCTGGACGGCAATACTGTCGTCATCTTCCGTCCCAACGGCGTCATCGTGACGTGCGTGGACTTTGACAAGCCACAATTGCAAAACGAACCCATCCACCGGAAGAAGTCACTTCAAAAAGTGTGCAGGAGTCAATTTCGGGGAATGATACGAGAGAAGTTCTAGATTAAATTGAAGATTCTGCACACACTGGACCGGAGACGATTCGGAATTAGAGACAACTCGAGGCAACTTGATCGATGGACGTTATTAATACTCGAAGAGAAAAGCTCGCGCTCTCGGCACACAGAAAAATCCGCGCGAATTATTCTCGGTTTTGTCTTTCTTCTCTAAACGGAAACGATTCATTGACGACGGAAGCGTTTGCCGCGGATAAAGTATACGATACTCGGTTGTGAATTACGACGGTCGACACCACGAGGTGCTGAACGATCCGGTCGTAAGAGAACACAATCGATTGCTTGTTAGGACAACATCGAACACGAGGTCAACGAGATATTCGCACACCGCACAGTAGAGTATTCAAAAGCTAGTCAAAATTATTTTGCTTAGTTTTATTAATCGCATTGCGAATTGATATATAATGTATTATTTTTTTTACGATATAATAAATGTTCTTTATTATCTTAAAAATCTTAATTTTTCACAAAACTCATTAAAAAAGCGCGTTCAATTTTCTAAAGCAGTTAAAAGTGAGTTGTTGTTGCAAACTGCTTACTTTTGCAGATACAATAACAAAATTGCTCGTACAATAATTCTTTAATATTTAACTGTATCTGGCGATAAAAATTTTACAACCGAAATAAAATTTTTAAAACTGAACGTTTGAAACCAGTTTTTCGATGCGTCAAATGTCTGACTGCGCGTCGCGCCGACAATATCGATTACGTTGCTTCGTCTCAACAGAGAATTGATCGTTACATTCGCCGTGTACATAATTAACGTTAAACACCGCGACACGTGATATCGCTTTATTTTCTCAAATGACACAAGGATCATTAACAATAAGTGCGAATGGAAGACGAATTGCAGCGATATATCGGAAACGAAAGAAAGAAAGCGGCGATTCAGCCATGCCTGTGGCTGAATCGTCTTCCGGCAATGAATTTTCATACGAAGACGCAACGCACGCTGACAACCGAGAGAAACCGTCGTCAAGAATATCGATCGAAGACGGTTTTGTTCCCAATCTTGTTGACTTTCCGTCCATGGAACACGAGGAGAGAGTTCGCCACCGTGTCCTACGTGATCAGTCAGCAGTTACGTTACACTTTATCGATGCCCGACAATCTATCGCGTCAGCATATCGAGAGGGGAGTCATTACAAAGTTTCAATGGGAGACAAAATTAATCTGAGGGTAATTATTAGTCGCGCGTCGGCACACGTGCCCGATAACAGTATAGATGTAATATCGGCGATAAGACCGATATGGATGTAATACCGAAGTTCTCGCTTATTGGTTTTCCTAAGAAAATGCTAAAAAAAAAAAAAATGTAAAGTGAGTAAAGAAAATATATGTTCATTTTCTCGTCTCACACAAATTGCTTATTAATTACTTTGTCGCGAAAAAATCGCAGTATTTTGTTTTGTTTTGTTTTTTGATACGCGATGACGTTCTCTAGAAGATCGACGTGCGTATCTAGATCTTGCGTTTCGCAAAATCCGCAAAGCCGATCTGCGATCGTCGATATCCTCGCGGAATGTGTTTGAAGTTAAAAGTAACGACAGCACACGAGGAGGACTCTGCCGGAATATACGAGAAAGTCACGAATTTTTACAGACGACGACGACGACGACGAAGCAGAGCGAAGCAGAGCGAAGAAAGAAGAAGCAACAACGCGGGAAGAAACGTTAACTCGGTGGCAAAGATCCACTACAAACACGAACGATATTGCGCGAAATGCTCAAGTTACGCTCGTGAGAAGTCAATACAGAATTTTCGCGATGAATCGCGCGATCTGACAGCTTGCGAGCACCTTCATCGATCGGTTAGACGTCGCGAGATGGCAGCTCGTCTTGGGCGACAAGACGAGCGTGATCCAGTATCCAATTTCACGTCGACCGGAACTTCGTCGCTTGATTACATTTGTGCCAGTACCGGAATACTCGAGATCAAAGGAAATATTCTGTCAATATCCGGTCACAGATATTAATTATCGTGAAAATATTTAATACACGGTCTCCGCTTTTTGTAACTGATTCATAATTTTATCATGTTGCATTATGTATTACGTATATATCTGTGACATTTCGTGCGTGTGACGTCTGCTCGCACAAAATACATATACAACGCCCTCGCCCTCGTGTAATGACGATTCGACGTTAAAATATTTTCACGAACTCTTGCGCGGATCGTGTCTAGTGAGCGAACAGATTACGGTGAAACCGAATCGTCGCGAAGCACTTATTCAGTTCCGTATGACTGGCTGTTTCCCTTTGGCCTGAAGCATCGGGAAAGTTTTTGTAAAAGAATTCAAAACGAAGTTTTAGCAGAGCGAAATGAGCAGCCGCTGCTACCCAAGTTATTGCGAGCGCGCGTTTTCTTCGGTATTAAAGAAACGGACAGAGCAGAAGCGCTCCTAATCGATATGCAGAGGGCCTTGGGACGCTATTGGATATCTGTAAGTAAACAAATCTAATATCGTGAAAGATTCATGAAACAGAATTTTTATTTTTCTTGCGCAATCAAGAAATATAATTGATTTCGTGAAAATTCTCATCTCGTGTGTGTCATCATTTGTTTGTTTGTTTGTTTGTTTCTAATTGCCTCGGTGATTCTTTTAGTTTTTTTTGCTCCTGTCCAGATGTTCTGTCCGTGATGAAATGTCAGTTATTTTAAACGACTGAAAACAGTCGGTCTGGATAAAAAAAATGATTACAAGAGTTCAAAAAATAGCCTATGAGTGGCTTCCGGCGTCGGGAAAGGTATCACCGTCGAGACGCACCGTCAGAAGCTTCAAGCTCATTAAAGCGAGCGCGAGAGTTTCACGGCAGTCGAGCCGTCTTGCGGAGTTACTTCGACAAAGATGCTCGATAGAGCGGGAATATGAGTGCTATAAACGGTGCGTGAGAAAGCGGATTATTGCATTATCGTATTGTCAGCTCGTGTTTCTTAACGAAAAATCTTGTCGAACGAAGCAATGGACATATATATCGGAGAAAAGTCATTCATCGCGGAGAAAGGAAATAAAACTCGTCAATAGAAAAAGTTTCCGACTTTCCTGTTAAAATGGAATACAAACAAATTGTATTTACGTTCATTCGCACTGACAAGACACTCTTTTACATTCATAAAACTTTCAGCTCTCCATCAACTTAATATACCGCTGCTTCGCAACAAAAAAAAATTACATATTTCTTGCTTTTACCTCCGAGATTCCTCCGCACGAGTATATATATGACAAAGAGTAACGCGCGAAAATTCTCTCATTTTGTTGTTTTTCAAATTTTTCTTTTGTCTTTTCTCTTTGAGCACGACGAAAAGGATTTGTAAGTATTGCAACGTCCCGAGGAGTCGTTGCACTCGTTCCTCATTCAAGTTTTTATCACCTGGTGATTTTGGCGCGCGTGACTCGAATACCGAAATATCGAAATCGGCGAAGGGTGAAGTAGAAGCCACTGTTGTAAAAGGGGCGACAGCCTCGACAGTACCATATGCCCCGTACATTACGAAGAGTCGTAAAAATATGGCACGCATTTTTATCTTTTTCTCGCACCCGTTGTGTGTTTTCGCGAAAGTACACAGTGTGCGTGCGTATGTGTGTGTGTGTGTGTGTGTATGTGTGTTTTCGCAATTGCACGTTTCTACATGGTTCAAATTTTCGTAACAATATTTATATTCACGGATATTTCTTAAGTGTTATGTCATCGTATGTCATTGTTATTTTTATTCTACATATTACTATACAGTAATTCTCGTAACATTGTTTCGAGAAGTTCCGAGCCGGAGGATTTGTGCTTTTTTGAGACATTGATTTTGACGTTCACATTTATTACAGTCTTTCTCGCATTTCTGTTTGTGAAAAGAATTTCACGAATATACTGCACAGAAGTATTTTTATATATATAAATCATATCTGTGTTGTCTTTGAGCTTTCTTGAAAATTTCCAGTTCCGGGAAAAAGAAAAGAATTGTCTTACATGACCGCAACACAACATTTTGAACATTATTTCTGCTAATTTAGCTTAGCTTTATTTAATCTTTATCTCTCTCTCTCTCTCTCTCTCTCTCTCTCTCTACTGGTTGTGTTATCTAACAATCCCCGAACGCAACTTTATATAAACTTTTCGTGTAACACGCATTGTGGCTCCCGATACACGCCATATGTCTATCCGGAGAATTGTTTGTAAAAACGCAATCTAGCTTCTAGAGTCGATCTTTTTCCTTTGCCTCAGAGAATCTGTCGGTTTTCGCTCGAGAATAGGAACTCACAGCGGTGCTCCGTATTTCCGACTGGTCGCGGAGACGCGCGTAAAATATTTCCCTCACGTACTTTTAACCTATATCATTTTCTGTTCCGAACGTTATATGACGCAACAGGAAAAAAAAAGCAAGAAAAGAAAAAAACGCTTGATGTGTGCGCCGTATTATAGGTTTTTTCTCGCATGTACAGGTCCCACAGGGTCGGCCTTCCTTCTAAAGTCGTGACACTCGCACACGTAACCGTCTCGTACGTTCTAAGATATTGCCACCTACAGCGGTGCTTGCTCCTTACGACGTTTTTTTTTTTTTTTTGTTTTTTTATGTTTCGAGCTTGTAAGAGCTTTGACGTGAAACAATTGCACCGAGAAAGTAAAATTTGTGTAACTACGTACGCGGCAACTGAAGTGATCGTAACGTGTGATCGTAAAATATAATTTTTACCGTGAACAAAATACTGATGCACGGAAAAACAATTTGTTAAAATAGCAAGAAATTAGTTACCGTATGCCGAGCTTATTGAGATGTTTTTGTTCTGCGTTCGACAAAACATTTTGTTGATGAAACAAAACTTCAGTAAATTCGAACAAATGTTTCTTGCCGGCCGTATAATAGCAAAACTTCGTTTTTCATGTGTGAACGCGAATAAAATTTTGAAACATGTGATATTTTTATATAAAATTGTATAATATATACAAAATATCAAAATATGTATTCTTTATTTCTTTTTAGTTTCGAAAAAGAGAGAGAGAGAAAAAACAAAGATTCTTTATAAATTTCTGAGAAAGAGTTACATGTATATACAAAGATTTATATACAAAATTTTTTCGCGCGGCAATCCGGATCTGTTTGGACGAGCCAAAAGGAACTTGCCGAGCGCGCTTTCTGCTTGTGTTCTTCTATCTCGATTTTTCTATAATGTTTTGCACTCCGGAATCGTGAGCGCGCGGTGGTTCCTGGTTACGACAAAGAGCCACTTTTAAAACGCATCGGCAATTCGCAAAAGAATAATGCCGTTGACTGTTCTAGCGTAAAGATCGAAAGACCGAGAGAAACAAAGAGAGAGAGAGAGAGAGAAAGAGAGAGAGGCGGATCTAGAGATGGAAGAGAGACGGGGTCCTACTATCGCGCAAATATATCTATCTATTCCGGTTGTGTTTCGCTGGCCGTGTATGTACGGACGTTTACGTATCGCGTTATTGGACAAAAGTTGCACCATCGGTTTTAGACTCGACGCGATCTGATATATCGCCGGGGACGGATTTTTCGTTACGAGAGGGAGAAACTACGAGACGGGTCATTTTTCTCAGACTGCAGCTGGATGTCGTAACACGAAAAGCGCTCTCCCTTTGCCGGCACACCTCTCTATCGCTTTCTCTCTCTTTCTCTCTGTCTCTCTCTCTCTCTCTTTGGCCAAGACAACGAGATATATGAACTCTATACCCTTTATACGAGCCAACGAATTGCGAATCGATCTCTGATCGATGCTTCGGCTAAGTACAACCGGCGTATTTTACATGGCGTATGTACAAATTCTTATTTACATTTCAAGCACATTTGTGTCAAAATGTCTCTCGCATTCTCGTTAGCGGATCTTGAGAAAGATCCAAACAGCACAGAAAAACCAAAAAACATCTTGAAGATATCTTTACAAGACAATAAGACGTTTTTAAATAAGTTTTTAAAAAATCGTGTTGTTGGAAAAAAAAGCACCATAAAATTACATTATAAACAAGAGAAATGTTTCACTTCAATATTTGCTATTTATATTGTTTACACATATATTGTTATTATTATTATTATTTATTCGGTAAATGGAATTTATAAATGTATATGAAAAAAAATTTGAATTTGAGATGTATCTGCGATAAATTATTATTGGAGAGATCTGCGCAAAAAAAAATATATACGCGAGATACTTAGTTAACAAGCTCATAATTAATCCGTTAACAGTATAAACGATGTTGTGTAAGCGCAAAAAAAAACATATACCTTTCAATACACATATAGATTTCCATATGTGAAATTTGTTTTTCTTCGGTTTTTAGATATTCGCGTGTGCACGAACACTTTCCCGCACGATCGACGTGTATTTGTACATACATGCGTATTATTTATGTTCGATCAATATCGTTTCATGTTGTTAGCTATATTTGGTGAAGCTGTGTACATGATATGACATTAAATTTGCGTATAACCCATAAAACGTTCATTTGCGATTTTCATTGTTTCACCCGGCACTCTATATTATTTAAAGCGCAATTTATCAGCTTTACGCTTATTGTTAGGAAATATTGGGCGATATCAATAAAGTCAGTCATAATTTAATCTGGCATTTATAGATTCTAGATTTTACTTTGATTGCAATTATACTATTTCTCTCTCTCTCTCTCTCTCTCTCTCTCTTTCAGATACTCGTATTTAAAGAACTTATTGTTATTTATTGCTATTTATTGCTAACATAAAAAAAGTTTAGTGTCTTTGAATTAAAATAAAGACTTAAATTAAGATAATGAAGCTAATTTTAAAGATTTTATTAAGTTTATCTCTCGTATTTTATTAAAATATTTACAACAATTGCGTTTAAAGATGCTTTCCGATTCTCGAAATATTTTGATAACAATTATCACTTAATTAAGACTTAAATGTAAAACTGAAACATACTAAAAGAGAAAGAGAGAGATAAATGGCGTTATATAGATGGGAATATTTATAAAAGCAATTTGAGCGAAGTAATTAGAGAGTTAATTTGCTTATAAAGACGAGTGCTTTGCCTATCAAACTGCTCGTTTTTCGCGGCGCAACTCAATGTTTAAGCCGATTAATTTTTACTATCCCAGCAAAATAATGGCGCATTGCGGTGAGGAGGTAATTTACTCTCGTCGGTTATACGACGACGGGAAGTTATTCCCTATCTAAATAGCAATGACAGATATCCCCACGTCGTTATTATATCACACTGTATTGTTTCTAAATGCTTTGAAAATTAAACGGTTGAAGCTAAAGATCTGCAAAAAAATGTTAATAAGTTCTTAATGCGAGTTTAGAACAAGTTTCGCAAATTTAACGGAATAAACATGGTTATCAAACAACTCACACGGCTGTACCTGTGAAGAAATATGTGTGACAGTTTTATCTGATAATTCGCGTTTTTTTTTCGCAAACCACACTCGGAAAATTCGCTGATTGAAAAAGTCAGTTCAATTTAATAACAAGAAAAGCTATTCCGACGCAAAAGGAGAAGTAAGAAATATTTCAAATAGCAGGGAATCATTGTGATTGGTTAACGGCGATTACACTTCTGCGTTTGGTATCGGCGCTTGCGTTTCAACGGTAATCTCGTCAATCAAAGATCCAATAAAATGCGATTTCCGTTGAAACTGGGACTTTAATGAGAATCCGATTTGGAAGGTGCAGCGATAGCTTCTCATTTGCTTCCAGCGCACGTAATAAGCGTGCTCGTTCTCTCCTCCCTACCCCTGCTTTTCTAGGTGCTATGGTCGTTCGTGCGATATTTCGAGGAACTACCCCCTCGTGGCTATACACGCTTCAACCTCCGAGAAAGAGTACGCTCGACCGCAGGTGAATAAGGGATGAGAAAACGGGTTGGAACTTCTGGTGAAGCGGCGACGACGGCGGGATCCTCTTTGCGAGGCGAGTTTGGCGCCTATAAATTTCCAGTGACTTGAACACGAGTTTTCAAATCGCGCGTCGTCAAACGGTTGAAAAACAAGAGAGAGAGAGAAAGAGAGAGAGAGAGAGTCGCGGGCGTGATTTCAATTGTTCGTTAAATAGTTGTGGCGCGTGAAGAATGTTAAGGAATTAATGTTGAATGAATTATGGCTTAGAGAGAAACGCGCTGATGAAAGCAGTTAAGAAAGCATTGTAAATATTCCATTCGTGGCCATAAAGGACTCGAGCGCGCACTTGATTCAAATTGCAAGAAATTCTATCTGACGCAAAGCTATGGTTTTTGCAAAGAATGAAGTTCTTTAAACCTCTCGATAAACGTTACCGTGAGAAATAAAGTAAGAAATTTCATTTTACCGTCTTTAACTCACCGTTCATAACGAACGTCGTCTCGCGGCTGTTCTTATGCATTTTTCCACTTCAATATTTCGCGGGATCTTTATTTTCTTAGATATGTATTATCGTGAAAAATATTACGTATATATTATCTTGAAAAAAAAAAACTCAAGAATAATATTTCGTCGTAATGTATGCGTTTTTTTCTTTTACATATTGTTTTGTAATACGATCCTGAATCACGACTCAAAAAAAATAATTATAAAAATAATAACTAATTAACACAATCAAGTAACTGTAGTTATAAAAATATATGTGTGTAATAATATTGTGTACATATGTGTAATATAAATATATAAACATACAATATAGACAAATATCTGTTGGCTGTTATGTCATGTTTAATTTGAATATATCAAAAGCCGAAAGAAAACTTAATCGTGTGAATCGAACGGAAGTGCGGGACTGCATCGATAAATTTACGACGGTTGAGTCTATTCCAGAGTTTTAAATTCCGCGTTATTGGAGCGGGGTCGGGGTCGGATTGCTCGGAAAGGTGCTGAATCTGAAGTGAACATTACGTGGAGTAAAGTCACTTCGGAATGTAAGCAATTTCAAGCAGTCCCTGTTACAATGTTACAAGCACAGAAACTTTCTTGGAAGCTATTAAATAATGAGATAAACGCATCCTATCTGCAGTGTGTGTGTGTGTGCGTGAGTTTGAGAAAATTATTAAACTTTTCTCTATAATATCTTCGCTTATATATTCATAGCATTCCGTAAGTAATTAAAACAATATTGGATGAAGACTTCGTACGAGTAACATGAAAGATCTGTGTAAAATATTTTACTTTTTTTGTACAAATGTATATAATTTTTATTGTAATTAACAACCGGAAAAAAAATTTACTGTCACGCTCATCGAAAAGACGATTCACTCGTTGTCTAATTGAGAACAAACTTCTTCGTGTATTATTGAAATTTCATAATGGAAAATTTTATCAATCAACTAAAGCAGCTGGTTAACTTTTGGAATCTCACTTCAATCACCTCTCCCTTCCCTCTTTCTAAGTACACTAGCAAGTAAAATAAACAATTGCTACCCATTGAATACGACGGATCGATAGCCTCTTCGAGTACTCTCAAGATTGAATAAATTTTATCTCGATAAGAAAGTTCTGACTTCTATCAAACTTTCATTCTCGAGCTTTTAAATAAAGGTCGTTATCAGTTCGAGTCTTTTACTTCCGGCAGAAGTGAAGAGAAAAACGAAATATGTGGGTGCAAAAATTCAGAACAATTTTAGCAGATTTTTCTTGATAAAAAAAAATCCACTCGTTCGTATTGTTATGTCATCATTATTATAATAATTAGTCTCTAAGATATAAGAGAATAAAGTAAAGAGATGTACGGGATTTACTCGCGCACTGGGTAAAAAAGTAATCAGATAAAATCTCTGGTTTGATCTGGTCCAAGGAAAACGGGACGAAGGAATCTCATGAAACCGCAAGTAGTAATAATTCCGTACATGTCCCACGGGAGGGACAAAGCGAAATACGGGAAAGCAAACAACAGATTCGCAGTAAAAGACAATTGTCAATAAGCGGTTGACAATCGAAAAGAAGAATGACAAACAATTATTTGCATGCTTGTGTGTACGTACATATAATATACACACATGGTACACATTCTTAGATAAAAGATTTGAAAAAATATTATTTCAATGGATAACAGATGCCTTCGCCAAGTATTTGAAATTGTCGAAGCTACATTTCCTTGCGCTAGAACGAACATACGAAGCGTGTGAAATTAGGCAAAATTTCCAATATGGCATTCCAATAGTAGCTAGGGTATGCCACAGTAAGAATGTGGGTGTAGTTGGGTTTATCTGTGTCTCATCCTATTCGCGCTGCTTGGCGCATCTTCGGCGCATACAAATTATGAGAATCTGGTTACACCCGGTTCTTTCTCCACAAACCTGGGACGCCCTCCGCGGCGTCCCAACTCGGGCGTCAACGTGTAACAAAGGAATTCGTAAATCGATGACCTCGTTTACATGCGTATAAAAATAAAGAAGACCTCGCACAACAATGAGATGATAAAGCCGCGGATTCTCTCTCTCTCTCTCCATCGCGGTTGCAACATTTTCTACCGCGTCCGTTGTATTTCTCACGACAGCCCGGCAACTGGGAAGTGTCCCAAGACAATGTTTTCCGCGTGACATTTTGCTGACAAGTCCGGCAGTTAAATTCTCTGACTTATATAAATTGTTGTTGCACGCGCGGCTCGCGATCAATTCGGTGATTGTGTGGAGACGCGCCGGGATGTGACAATTACGTGATGATAAATATATTTCGATTTTCTTATATTTACGCTAAAAGTTTCGTTTTATTAAAAGACGAAGACGGAAGTAAAATTTATCGCGTGTTCGTAGATAGAAAAAAGCGCGTTTTCAAATATCAGAGATCTTCAACAACGCGAAGAGACAGTTAATTTCTTTCCTCGTCATTGTTACCATCCGCGTGCATGCGAAACTAGAACGCGAAACGTAATTTCGAGAGAAATCGGGCAACTCGTTCGTCGATCGACTTCGACGTGACTCGCTCCGTTCCGCTCTCACGCGCGTTTCTCTTTCTTTCTTTCTCTTCGATGCTTCTGCCCTTACTGATACTGTTTGTTTCTCCCCTCGTGCTATAACCGTCCGTATCTTGAACAATTGAGGTCTGATTAATTAGGAAACTTCGGTTGAATTACAGCACGACTTTACGCGTCGTGCGGTCTGCGTAGAAAGCCTCGAAAATGCAAAGAGTAGTGCGGTTTTCGACCAAGCTCGGCTGCAAATTAGTACGTGTAACAAAACACAGAGAGGAAAATTGGAAGTCCAACGTGTTTGAAAATCTAAAAACGTCACTATACAAAAAATATTAATTTAAACCGGTTTGACAGAATGCAATGTGGGAACGTACGCGGTGTTGAAAATAATCCACAATCGATTGCAAACACTATTGCTGCCAATTAAATGGAAGTTTATTGTAAATACAGTTTCATGCTTGGTTTATTAAATGTCTCGATATGTTGTACATGAGTATATGTATTTACAGATTTATAAAAAAAAGTTGTTTTAATTTATTTTGCACTCGTGCACGTACGTGTAACGATTTAAAAAAATATATATTATACGTTAGAAATAGACATAAATTTTTCCGATTGTTATATATATATATATATATTGTAAAATATCGAAGAGAAAATCTTTGATCTCTGCGCTCACAATTGTGTACATTTATATAATAAAGTCCCCGAAAAATTGTGCCGATATTTGTTCTCTGCGCGAAGGTCCGAGAGCAATGCTCGCACGTTATCTTCTCTTTTAGTCACAATATTTTAATAAAAAAACGTATGTGTGTGTGTGTGTGTGTGTGTGTGTGTGTGCATGCGCGAGCGCATATTCCGTGAAAAAAGATATTTCTATATAGTATTGTCTTTTCTCTGATTTTGCTTTTTTTTCACTTATTATCAGATATCGCTCGGCGTCGTTCCCTGTATTCCCCAGTGCGACGAATTTATTCTCTATTTGGAAAACCCAAAGCGGAACTCTCACGGAAGTTACACATGCATAACGGCGGAGAGGGTGGAAAGTGTCGTAATTTTCAAGCGATACAGCTTTCCCGAATCAAGTCAGGATGTTTATCTTGTTTATGTTTTAAGGAAAAAGTTTGAACAATTTTTATTTTACTTTCCGAGATAAGATTTTACGTTGAACTAAAATTCATAAAGAAAATAAAAAAGTAAAATATTTTCTATAAATATTTTTTGATAGTTTATGTGAAAATCTTGTTGAATTAATATACGATCGTAGAAGAAGATTTCGAATTAATGAACAATCGCGCACAACACGTGCTCGTGAATCGAAGATTCAACAATTCATCAAGTGTTATGAGGTCCTTGAAACACTCAAGCTATATTTCTAACTCAGAGAGAGAGAGAGATTTCGGCCGTCGTGAAGTCCGAGAAATATAACTGGACATTATTCAGTCTCGAGTTTCTTATTATACCGAGGACTCAAGAGCTACCTTTAGTCTATAACTATGTGCTTCAAGCTCCACGACGAAGCTTCTTGAGAAATCTTAAATTTCATGCAAACACAAATTTATCGCATCGTCACAAACAAGAAAGATTATTGTTTTGCTATTATTACATTATATATATGTATATACATGTATAAAAATACATACGGTTATGATTCGGTCATCTTTAAAACATAAGATCGATTGTTCGTGTGTCGCGACTCTTCTGTACAAATCTGCCGGTGATCACTTTGGCCGCGGTCCGGCAGTTTTTATTTCGTCGTAAAGTAAAAGCTTTGGTGAATTTGCGGCGTGTAAAATCGAAGCGGCATTCACCGTACTCCTCGAAGCGAAATCAAGATCTGGCTGTTGTCCAGACTTCCGAAGACCCGAGTCGCATTGATTTTGTTAAGAACATCGCACAAAATTGTGGCCGAACAATAAAGTGAAGAACCATCGTGCAATTTTTTCGATTTTCTTGACATCTCTTCGTCGTAGTTGCGTCTCGGGAGCTTTTTATTTATGCAGACCGGCTTGCAAACCGGGGCTCGAAGCTTTTTACGTTCCTTTACTTTGGTTCATTCGTGTAGTGATTTTTCTAATAAACGGAAATAAGTGCTGTAATGCGATAAGGCAGGCAATCTGAATTTCTATCCGATGGCTGTGTGATGTCTTATTTCTCAATTTATTCACGACGAGGTTAAACGAGGTTTTGGTTAGTTAAAAATTCTCTCTGTATGCTCTTTACTCAGGAATATATTTCTTAATCCAAACCCTGTTCTTCTAATCTACATTTCAAACACACATATTCTCGAATATATATACTTTCTTTACATATTATTTCCTTAAATTATTATAAGATATTATAATTGATATATTGATCAATAACTCTATAATTTGATAGAGTTTAATTGATAATACATTTGTTTACTCTGAATAAAAAATAGTTTAATTATACTTAGTAGTAACAATAGAAATTACCAATAGTGTGGTACTCTCTAAATTTTTTGGAGTGAGATCTCACTCTTTTAGAGTGAAAAGTCACTTCAACCAATAATGAAAATACTGCCAGTCGAAAAGAGTGAAACTTCCACTTTTCGAAAGAAGTGAAATTATT